>JAHPZR010036071.1:30000-41172 GCA_019787425.1 Platygyra sinensis
TTGACTGGGACGTGGCAGACAGAGGGGATAGACAGAAATTTGTTTAATTATTTCTAAGCGACGAGCATCTCCAAACTTTTCACAAGATATTCCCCCTCCGGGTAAACAACACTTTTTAAGTCAGTGTATCACCAACTGTAGCAAGCCTGCAGGCGTCGTCTAAATATATACAGCTAGTATTAATAGAATAGATAATACAAGTCAGGGATGTGTACAGAGGAGACGTATAGAAGAGATCAGGGGATATTGAAGTAAAAACGGAGCTACTAAAATTTATAAAATAATTCAAAGTAATCATTTATAGTCTATATTAGTAATAACTTTTGACTTAAAACTCTTTTTAACTTATGTATCTTAGTTTCTCTAGTATACAGTACTTTTAATACATGTATTATATATTATTTGTTGTAATAAATAGTAGTTATATTAAATAAAAGACCTGGAGCCCATTTCCAGCGTGAAAAGCCTGGATAACGTTACTCTAACTCAAGTTATGGGATACCCTCTCCTCCCCTCCCTGGACGAACATACCCGTCGGGATAGACTGACAGTGCTAATAAAATAAACAAGATGGGTGTGGAGGGAGAGGTGAGTTGCTTTGCCAACGACTGTCGCAAGTTCTTATTGCTGATTTTCTAACGGAATTCGTCTCAAATTCTAAAATTTACCCCGACTTTTAATTTTAAACTATTTTTAACAAGGTTCCTTGGTTTCGAATATTACTTTGGGCGTTACTAGTCGCCTTGTTGCAGCTGCTATCTAAATCTCCTTTTCTCCAGTTAGAGAAAGTCACGTAACGTCCAAAGCGTGACACCAACTGGTGTCGCGTCGCCCATTCAAATATAGTGCCAAAGCGGCTTTCAATTGAGTGTCGTGGGGAATCAAGATAGCAAAAAAATTCAAATTATTCTTTACAGCCCAGCAGCGATGAAATTAACCACGAACAGTGATAACATTACATGAACTGCAACTACTGACAGCCTCCGAAACAACGAGTGAATAACCCCATTCTAAAGATTGTGCCCGGCTCCGCCCTACCCTATCTCGTATCACACGCTCTGATTATTATTTACATTACTTTGGCAACATTCCAACTAATTTTCCTGAAAGCTGTAAGCTCGCACATGGAAGCAAACGGACAAAATCACAATTAAGGGCGCGTTCGTTTGGGATATTCCGGAATATCTGGGAGCAGAATAGCCGGAATGGGAATCCAGGTATTCCGGAATGAGAATAGCTCCCAAACAAACGCTTACTCGCACTATTCCAATTATTCTTATTCCGGATTGATCCCAAACGAACGCGCCCTAAAACAAAATTGTGTCACTTGAATTACAACCATTCCCTGCATATGCTAGTACAACCGACTTCGAGAATAATTGTCCTCTTTTCCTCTCTCTCCGCCGTTACAACGTAGTCTCCAAAAAGTTTGTATTAATCAGTAGACCGGTCAGCGGCTGATCAGCGCGCTCAAAGTTGGAGCTAGCGTGGTGTAATGTCTCTGACGCTGCTTGTTTAAGCGGATTTCTCTTTCGTCTCCCAGTACGCGGTTTTACAGATCCCAGAAGGAACTCCTCTTCTTGAGAAATGTTAAGACCTGAGTCCGACACCGAAAACCGAGACTCTGGACCTGAAGATTCAACCGAGCGCGGTTTCGGTCTTCGGACAGCCTCCCCATTAACATGCAAGCCTTGCTTGGAGAAGAGAGAAACTTTGTCAGGATTCTTGCTGTGATTATCTACATTGTCGCTTATGGTCCGAAAGTATTGCGGTCCATGTTTCCGGTGTGGACTATAAGGAGTCAGAACTTCTTCTGATTCCCTTCCATCCACTGAGTCTGACGAAAGAGCATTTCCGTCTAAGTCAAAAGATGAAAATTGTGCCTGATGTCTCCAAGTTCGTGGACGAGGAAAATTCCAATACAGAGACGAAGAAAAATTCGCTTGAATTTGCGAGTCGTACTCGAAGGTTCTTGGCGGCTTGGGCGGCGGTTTGTATCGGAAACTTTGCCTACCCTCGGATCTTTCAGTCTCGAATGTTCGTGGAGGTTTCGGGGGCGGATTACCGTTCGCTCGGCTACAATCAAGTTTTGCGCTTATTGAGCCGGCGGATGTAGCCTTCCTAGCAATTTCCTGTAGTTTCGAGGATCTCTTAGAGCCTGGTGAATCAGAATGGTCTGTATTCGCGCGAGGACGTGTATGCATGTCTATGACGTTATCAGTGCTTTGCTGAACAGATGGAAGCGTGTAGTCTACCCAGCTAGCGGATACGCGCTTGGACGGCGCGCTTTCTTCCAAATCGGAATCTTCAAGGCCGCTCTCAGGGCGTGCTATTGGTGCTTTACGTGCTTCTGAAATGAGGGCAGATATCCGCCATAATGGACGATGTATATCTGCTAATAGAACAAAGAAACCATTTACAGTATAAACAAAACAGAGTAAAGAAGAAGAGTTTGGATAGACAGCCACAGAGATGATTACATGCCATTATGTCTGTATCCGGGTGAATTGTTTACTGCCTAAGGATAACTAAGATATGGCCGTTAAGTGACAACCATGTACTCAATTCAAAATAAAACAAACATGATAAGGAGTTGTCCAATTGACCGCAAAACGTACGCTGCATATGACGGGATGCTGGGCAGCTGAAACTAATCAATCCGACTGCACATAGCAAGCGAGCCTGGTTAGTTTTCCGAGTGAATGCATGTAAGAAACATGAAGTGACACTGAACAAAAATGAACAAGGCAAACAATAAAGATACCACAGTGCGAACACACAAAAAGAACAATATCAAAGCAAGTACAACAGTCTCATTAGCATGAGCCATCAAATTATAGACGTTTACTAGGCAACAATAACTTTCACCTCTCAAAATAACAGAAACAACGTCAAAAGAAAAGTGCAAAATGAACACAAATTCAAAACAGCCTGAACGTTCTCGATGTGCACACATCATCGAGAAGACGCGAAACAGAAAAAAAAAGTAAAAACAGCGGTGAAAAGAAGACTAAAAAGAACGCAGACTAGAAGAAGCAAAGAAAAACGAGTGAAACGTGAAAAAGAAATGTTTCGATTACTATTTTTTTTATTTAATAGAGAGGGACAGAAAACAATGCCTATATATAAAATAAAGGCTCGAATTCATCACTGATGTGTTTTAAGTGTACATTTCTAATTCACACAGTATGGTGATGCACTTAATGACCTAAGAAGTTAAACAATTTAAGTAAGAAAAGCATCTCCTTTATCTGTTTAAAGCAGTCATGTGTTTAAGAAAAATTATCATTTAGTTTAGAGATTCTTCAGTCTGTCAAGGTTTTCTCAGCTCAGAGTTAAGCGGCAGTAAAGTACGGAAATGTAACGAAAACTGAGTTACAATTAAACTTGCGACTGGGTGTTTAAGTTGTTTATTCCTCGTATGGTAGCCAATTTCCTAGGCAGAGGCTACAGAGAGGACACTTTTGGTACCGTCAGTAATTCTAAATAACTTTAGTGAGACGATTCCAAGTCGTCTACTGACTGGAAGTTTAACTAGAAGTGGCAAGCAGGTACAAACTTACAGCTCGTTGTATACTAGCCATGCTCGATGACAAACTGTACATTACCTTGTCTAAACTGAAGTAACGCTGATTTCAAAGCTGTCGAGGCTTTGCATATCAGCAGGAACGTCAAGTCCAACTTCTGCCGTTCAGTCAAAGAAGAAACGAAAAAAGAAACAGTTTATAGAGGGAAAAAATGGAAAACAAACACAGAAGGAGCCGTTCAGTGGAAGGGTAATATTGGTCATGCAGTCTGATGAGACATGTAGTTCAGTTGACAAACAATTTTAAAAGTAATGTCTTAAGAGAAGACGTATGTCAATATGAAATGCAGTTTAGATGTTATTAACTACTAACTCTGTCGGTTACATGTTTAAAATGTACTTTTCAAGCAATGTATCAAGTTTTAGAATGATTCGTGTAGAAATCTCCCACGCTTTTAAGATTAATTTGGAAATGCAAAGAGATGATAAAAGGATCAACATCTAAACGTTTATGTGCAAAAAGGTAACAATTAACTTTATCCGTTAATTATTTTAAAATATTAAGACTCGAATGGAAAACAAAAGAACAAAAAGGAAAAACCGATATTCACACTGCAACGTGGTTCACAAATAGCGTGGGGCTTCAGTGTCTTAACTTGGTTATTTTATCTTCTATTATAGTTTGGGATATATACTAGAAAGCAATTGGATAGGTTTAGTGACTTATGTTTAAATACTGAAAGAACAGTCTCTGTCATTTCTGGTTTCCTAATAAACAAATTTAAAACAAAACTTAACAGCAGCAGAGACTAAAAAAAACCAACAGTGTTGACAAACACAGCGAATACTGTACGAGTGAACAGTACTGAGTAGGATTAGTGCACTGCGAGTTGGCGCAAAACACAACCACTAAGCAGCTAGACAAGCTTAGAAACCAGCATAAATGTGCAACATGTAATAGATACCGAGCAGTGAGGGAGCAAATTACCAGTAAATTGAAATGGTGCAAACATGATTAAGAAAACAAACGGGCACGTAACTAATAATCATAGATACAGAGCAGTTAGAGAACAAATTACCAGTAAATTGAAATGGTGCAAACATGATTGAGAAAACAAACGGGCACCGGCGTAACTAAACAACTGGAATCAAATAAAAAGAACTGGCTACTACAATATAGAACGTGACTCAGTAGAACAACAGTATATTTTAAGGAAACATTTTCATGAAAAGGAAAGTAAAATATTAAAAGCGCCCGAGATTTTGGAAAAATGGATCTGAGAACTTTTCGGTGCCTTATAAATAAAACCTATGGGGGTTTGTTGAAAACAATGTCGACTGTTCCCTGGAGTGGAATATTCCAAGAAAAGAGGACAAGCAAACAAACAAACAAACTCTTCCCCAAGGAAAACGCCTGGGGTACAGATGAAAACAAAACCCCAGATGTATGACGACTGCACGTGACTAAATGACGTTACAGCTTTAGTCCGTCAAAACAATATAAAAACAACCTTACCAAGAGCCAAAGAGTCAGCAGATGTCACACTCTCCAGTTTATCCTCCTCTACAGCCCGGATAGCGATCTCTATAGGAACCAGTGGAAAAAAAGCGCAAAGAACAGGAGTAACACAAATTATATTAGAAAAGGGCTTTCGTGTCTACTGCACAAAAAACAAAATTGCGCTTAAAATAGTTTACAATTAGATTTTGAGCTTGAGATTACTATCGCCTGATAGTTGACGAGGGCGTTACCTGATTCAGCCATTACTCAAAGGAAATCTAAATCCTCTTCCCAGACCGAGACGAGGCCGCCATCACACTGCTACCCTGCTCACTATCTTCAACATAATAGCTAGATAGCGAATAGTGCAGCAAACTAATAAGAGAACGGTTTTGGCAACAGAACACTTACAGATTTATACTTATGATCGCAATATTCACCCACAAGCTACAATCCTAACGTCACAATCACTAAGCCCACCTGGGCTGAGATGCAACCTGAGGCATTTTTCCCCATACAAAACAAACCGTTGGAAAAATGGTGAGATAATAAGTAATGACTTTACCTTCTTCCGGCGATCTTGAGCCCGTGTGATTATTTCGCATGAGAAAGTGATTAGGTTCCACAAAACCAGTCGGAGGGATCTCCAGCGTGATAGGGCATGGTGGATCTGGTGCGGAAAGAACACTCTCCTCTTGCTCCTTCGAGGGAAGGCACTGATTAAGAGCCTTGAGTACAAAATCTGGCATATGGTCCTCCCACATGAGGCCTGAGATCTGAATCGTCTGGAAGTCCTCTAAATCTGCCCAAACTGGTTCGTATATAGTTCCTTTTCGACCGCATCGACTGTGAACAGGAAATGACCTGCTTTTAAACTATAACGATTACTCTTGAAACCGACTGATGGACTTACTAACGGATGGGCGGAAGGACGCACTCATTTGCTGACTGACCGATTGATTGATGGACTTACAGACGAACTCATTCACTACTGACTAACTAACACAGACAGACAAACAGATTGACTGACTAAAGGTGTTAGTTTCGAAGCAAACTGTTCGGCTAGGTCGCAGGAAATTTAAACACGTACATGTAGATATATAGCAACTTACAGTTGACAGATGGACTGACGAACTGAAGAACAGAGTCACTGACCGACTGACCGACTGAAAGGCAGACATACGGATGGTTTGAATGGTAGACGGAAGGACTGACTGACTGACAGATAGACAGTTGCACAACAGGAATGATGAGCTGACTGACCAACTGACGGACTGACTGCACATGTATCGTAAACAGACGTTTCATTCTTTATTTGTCTTCTTACAAAACTTACCCTGGCACAGAGACCGTTTTGACGACGTGAATGACTTTCCCGGGAGGGTAAAAAGTAGGCGTCTTGGAATTCTTGTTGTTGGGCAACTGAAAGTGTTCCCAGTCCGCCTCGGTGTCTCGTAACTGAGCATCACAGTTAACGCACTTACATCCATAACAACACACGAACGCAGAACGACACGCACAACCACGAAGAATCTTCCACTGCAACAAAAACAGGTGGATTGCCTTTGTTCGTTTACAGAATATGTGCAACAAACAATTGCAGGTATGTAAATGCAAATTTAGCCAGCGCAAGTTTTTTTCCGTGCTTACATATACAAAGGTTACATGTTTTCCCATGCTTGTACACAGCTGGATGTTAAAAGTCACCAAAACCGGTCAGACAACTCGAGTCTAACAGAATAGACCTGCAAGCCTACTAGTCGTGCATTCAAAGAGATCAAATACAAATTGAAGCTACGAAACTTAGAAGAGTGTGGCGGAAACAAAAATTTGGAAAAGAGGAAGAGGCCAGGATTGCAACAGCCAAAATTGTTTGAATGACAAACAGTGTGATGTTACAGCTTATAATCAAGAGCATGATAAAATACATTGAAAACAGCGCATTTCTGGATGTCGAATAACTCTGAATCAACTTACCTTTGGCGTGGTGGAATATGAAATCACCGCCATTATCTTATTCCGTAGATCTTCAAGAGTGTAAAGACTTAACCTGTGGAGACAACAGAGTTGTAACTGATCATGCTGGCATTTCCTTATTTACTAATCTACCAATTTTTCTTAGAGAAGACAAATAGGGCATCTTCATCATCCTTTGCAGATTAACGTGGTGTCCCCTTATTTACTGTCCATCGATGCTGAAAGCTTTAAAGGGAAACACAGTTTGTATTGGGATCTATTTGTACATGCAGTTACAAGATCAATAGCCATATTGATTCCTTGTTTAACATACCTTGGAATCATGTCTTTTCCAATAACAATGGACATAACAAAATCACGGACATACTTTGCTGCATCTAGGCTGAACCAAGAATGAAAATATTGTAAGTTAACAACTCAACAACTACAACAACATTTCAAGAACAACTTCCAGTCAAGCTCATACTCAAAAGAACACTTGAACTGCCACACACATCTGTACAAATTGTACACAATTTTGGAAGGGAGAAACATTGCTGCATTCATAACAGAAAGTTAATAAAGCCTAATTTGAATTTTCGGACCTTTCCCTGTCTGAAAGTGGTTTTCCTTGGGGGTGGAAACCCTGAATAAGAAATCAACACAATCTAGGGAGACTTATGAAAGGTATTTCATAAAACTAAATGTACAGGAAGTACCTCAAAGTAGCTCCAGGTGGCGAGAAGGCATAACAAAAGAGATCAGGGTAAGTTGGTCGAAGTAACATAGCTAAGATGGCTGCCGTGCCAGCACCAAGAGAATGGCCAACAAGAATAAGGCGATATGATTCAGTGTGTTTCTCCTGCAAAAAAGTAAAGCCTCTTAGACCTAAGAGGTCTACTGCTCTTGGTGTTTAACTCTTTTCTGTAGCATAAAGTGAATAGAAGCACTGTAACCCCCCTAGATGACATGCAGTCCATCACAGGTTACTCCTAAGCATTGTTGATCAATATCAGTATCTGGGCAACTGCACACCTATCCTTCTCCTAACCCAACATGTTATAATAAGTTAATAAGTTAGTGTTACATGTTGGGTTAGTGGAGGGGTAGGTGCACAGTTGCCCAGATACTGATATTGATTCAGCATTGTCAGGTTGCCCAAACAATCAGCTGGTTCCCATTTACATGTATAATCTAGAGTGGAGATTAAGCACTGTGAGAGTAAAGTTCATTGCCCAGACCATTTGATCCAGGGTTCACACACTAATGGGGAGGCACCATAGAGTGGTTTAGTGCACTGCATTTGAAATCTGGAGCTCTGGTTTAAATCCTTTACTGTACTGGTATCAGTATTCCCAAGTTCAACTCCTCAACTGCATTATGTAATAGCCAACTGGTCAACCTCCTATCAGTTGGGACTCTTAATAGTTATAATGTTTTATTTGAGATATCAACAATTTTTTTAAAGTGTCCCCAAGTAGCACAGCAGTGTTACATGTTATTGATTGATTGATTGATTGATTGATTGATTGATTGATTGATTGATTGATTGTTTGATTTAAACATTAGGTCAATTTATACAGTGCCCACCAGGCCGGAGCTTATCCCGGTTTCAGTAGCATGGAGCGACTAGGAGTATTTCTACTCCCTCCCTGGATGGGATGCTAGTCCATTGCAGGGTCACCCCCAGCATTAAATTCGACAGTACCCATTTATACACCTCGGTGGAGAGAGGCACCATAAGAGTAAAGTGTCTTGACCAAGAACACAACACAATATCCCGAGCCTGAGCCAGGGCTCAAACCCGTACCGCTCAATACGGAGTTGAGCACAGTAACCACGAGGCCACCAAACGTCCACTCTGTGATGAATGTAGACAGATTGATACTAATCAAAGGAAACTATGATGTTATACTTTATTTCAACTTATCTGGCAAAAACAAATGTGAATCAGAAATCAAGAATCAATAAAATTTCTTACTGGATCAGAATTGAAAGCTTTTTCAAGAATACCACCCTCCAGTTTCTTCTTGAGGTACAAGGCAACCCTTATCATACCCTGAGATAAACAAAAACAGTAAGTCCATAACATTCACTTGTGGTTTACAACAAATATTTTGCTTTGACTGGAGAGCTTTGCCACTTATTTCAAAACAAATCAGTATACCTTGTGTCCAAACCAATTTGCATCACCACCTTCTATAGGTATTTTTTCTGCATCGACAGTGAAATCTGTAAGGATATCCTGGAACATGAGAAAAGTGATGTAAATTGTGGTGGAATCAAACTGGCTCTTAAAGAACTCCTACAATATAGTTATAGATTTTGCTACTCAGAGCAACAATGTTTTCACGACTGCATTTCAGTTTCTGTTAATCACCTGTAGTGATAAGGTTCCTCTGATGGTGACCACAACTGCTTTCTTGAGATGATCCACACTTACGAAGAAAGGTGTTTCAAAGAGCTGAGGAAAAACATCACATACTATAAAGTAGTGTACAAGGTGCCAAAAGGGAGGGACAATGGCCTAATAGCTAATGCACTGGAGTCTTGACAGGGTGGCTCATGCGCATATGTTTATAAAGGGGTCCCAACAAACTAATGCTTGGGGGAGGGTGTACATGTAATCCTGTGATGGTCAACCATCTCACCAGTAATCCCAGGATTACCCCCTCTCTTAGCATTAGTTTGTATGTGGACAAAAATGCAGGGGATTTTGAAGAGTGCAAAAATGCATTTTCACTGTTATACTTGTTATACTGCAATTAGATTGAAATGCATTTACAAAATCATTTAGTCATGGAGCGTAATTAAATGCTATTTGCATTTGAAAATACTCTGGCATATTAACAATGTTTATGAATGTTCGTGGATGACCAAACAGTGCAAGGTTGCTCAACAATGAAGAGAATCTCCACTTTCACAAAAGACCCAAGAAAACTAGGAATTAGTTCCTCTAAAAGCCAGCCCAAAACACAGAGTCCCTAGCAGCAGGGACTTGACAGCAGTTTGAATATACATTTGTACATACATGTAAGGATGTTCCAAATTAACATTAACTAACTTTGTTGTGATAGCTGACAAAAATAGCTTCTCTGTTGTGAATGTTAGCAATCCTCTTAAGTGCTGAGTAATTACAACGGCAGCAGTTGTCACTTTCGATATCAACAAACTTGTGTGATCTAGGATCTGGATGACGACATGGATAACAACATCTGCAAGAGAAACCCAAGAAGTTTTATTATTTTCCTGATTTATAAACAGTTTTCAATTTTGTGTAAAGAAAGACCAAACACAAAAGTGTATCAATTGAGTTGGTTTCCTTGAAGAACCAGCACAGCAAAAATCAAATAAACAGATGACGAAGACAAGGTATTAAAGATGATGTCAATAACAAAAAATCAGCGTGTGCCCATGCCCACTGGAGATAATAAGGCAGCTTAAGATTGTCTTATAAATAATACTGGACATGGTGGTTACCAAAAAAGAACATTTTACCTAAAACTTTTCAAAAGCTTGCAACATCCACAAGCAACATTGCTCTTCATATAGATTGGCCAGCCATAAGCAGACAGCGCATAGTTCATGTAGTAAACCACTTCTTTAAATAGAAGTAACTCGTTCTGCAAATGAAAATGGAAAAATGAATATCATGGCTGCTGCCATACTGTACAATATTTGTGACCTCTCACGCAAAAAACAAACACTACAGCTATCTGTTCGAATGCCTTAAAACTGTTCCTTTGCCGTTTGCCATCCGTTTGTCATCCGTTTGTCTTCCGTTCATGATCGATGGGATGACATTTGAATGGATTGGATCATCCATTGAGAGAAATTTCTAGTCGTTCGAACGGCTGCTGCTATCCATTCGAAAATAATCTTCATCCGTTCGAACAGCTAAGGCTATCCACTCAAAAAAAATGGTCACCCGTTCGAACTGCTGATGTTATCCATTTGAAAGAAACTGGAGTGGTTCGAATGGCTAATGTCTACCGTTCCAGAAAATTTATATATTATGTATTCAGCTGTTCGAACAGCTGCTGCGCATCAGTTCGTTCACACAAAACTATAATTAATCAGCCGTACAATCAGCCAACAGTATTTGATGGGATTCAGGTTTTCGAATCGCTGAGATTCTCTGTAGCAAACTTAATAACTTAAAACTTTTAGTGTTTGCTAAGTTTCTTAT
>JAHPZR010036072.1:0-18157 GCA_019787425.1 Platygyra sinensis
CCCCAATTTTTTTTTCGATGGATCATTTTCTCTACTGATTTTCTACGTTTAGGGAAAAAATGAAAAAAATCTATCGACTAGAAGTTTGAATATTTGACAAAATGCACCATCGAATTCCGTTCTTATTAGCTCTTCGTGCACCTTTGCGGCGGTTTCAAATGGCTCTTGAAGGGTTAAATTTTGTGAAAACGTTAGTAAAATTTCGAATTATTTACGCAACAGACCCACTTCTACAAAATATGACTAAGATCGTTTGCCTCTGTTGACTCACCTTCGATATTTTTAACTATAAACCCCGGTGGACCGTGCTCAATTATATGGGGCAATTTTTCGAAATCAGTATAGTTTACCACACGCTTTATCTCAGAAACGAAGACGGTGACCCCCATTTTTTTTGCATCTCTGGCACAAGTAACTCATCATCTGCCA
This sequence comes from Platygyra sinensis, assembly GCA_019787425.1. Taxonomy (NCBI): domain Eukaryota; kingdom Metazoa; phylum Cnidaria; class Anthozoa; order Scleractinia; family Merulinidae; genus Platygyra; species Platygyra sinensis. The sequence continues at coordinate 430 of JAHPZR010036072.1, forward strand.
GCAGTAAAAATTTAAAAAAATGCTATCGACTGGAAAATTTTCGCGCGAACGTCCTTAAGAAATATAGGGCAATTAGGGGAGAAACAAGGTTGGCAATGAAACTGTAAAAAATATCTTTCCCTTTGGCACGTCTTCCACAAAAAAGCGCATGCAGTGCCCAGGGTCTCTCGCTCTCGAGATAGGAGAGGGAAGAAGAGGGAACCTGTGAACGAGGTTCGTGTATTTATGCAGGTATGCGTTGTTTCATGCGAAACGAACCCAGCTGGGGTAAACTTGATCTGTGTTCAGTGGAAAAAGAAAATCCTCAGTTTGAAATCGTCAAACATGTGGGGTTGGTCTGAAACATAGTACCCGGGCAGGTTTCGGGAGGAAATGAAAGTATTCATCGTATTAATCTATCCCTTTAGCAAAACCGGATTCCAAAAATAAAGCTCTTCCCAGAGTCAGTCAATCTTTGCATACCTTCATTTCTTTGTAGCTTTAGCAGAAAAATTTCTATTTTCGTCACGAACGAGTTTAATAAGAACGATACCGCAAATTTTGGATATATTCCAACCTGACATTTTTTGAATTCTAAGCGACTGTTATTGCTGGGCTGGGAGCCGTGCAATAACATAAGTTTAAATCTGAGTCTAAGTTAAAATTCTACTGTCAGGTGTCAAGTGAAGAGCAATTACTGCGGCTTCTGAAAGTCATAAAACACGCGAACCTTGCAATTCCTTCTACACCCTTATCTTTACGAATGACTTCAAGTTTATTTATATATATTATTACAAGGTAAATGCTTTAGCTCTTTAAATATTTGTTTAAATATCAATATAAATCTATCAATTAACCAAAAAGAAAGGGGAAAAATGATAAAACATCCAAAGATCACAACTTCTCAACATTTTGCCTTCACTGCACAACCGTAAGACACGGAAAAGCCATGAGAATTTAACAAGGTGCTTTGCTTTTCCTGTTTACAAACGCACTATCAATGATCCTTCGTGTGTTACACTCGCACCGAGATCTCTCCATTCTCTGTGTCGCCAAAATATTAATTTGTTTTAATTCAGGTTATCATAAACAACCCCTGGGTTGAAAAGCTTGGAGATGCTTGTTGGGAAGTTGAATTGAACCGCCGAGGGGGACCAACCTGGGCGTGTCTCAAGCTTTAATTGACGCCTAAAAGATACTACTTTAAAAGCTGCCTCCTCCACAGGCTTTTCATATATTTTTTCTCAGCGCAACGAGGGATTGGGAGACTAGGAGTGAACAAAAGGGCGCGAGCGGGAGCTGGTAGCGAGTGAGGAGTTCGAGCGCAGGGAGCGATGACTCCCTGCGCCCCTACTCACTAGTTAATCATTACACCTTTTATTTTCGCGCGGTTGACTGGGACGTGGCAGACAGAGGGGATAGACAGAAATTTGTTTAATTATTTCTAAGCGACGAGCATCTCCAAACTTTTCACAAGATATTCCCCCTCCGGGTAAACAACACTTTTTAAGTCAGTGTATCACCAACTGTAGCAAGCCTGCAGGCGTCGTCTAAATATATACAGCTAGTATTAATAGAATAGATAATACAAGTCAGGGATGTGTACAGAGGAGACGTATAGAAGAGATCAGGGGATATTGAAGTAAAAACGGAGCTACTAAAATTTATAAAATAATTCAAAGTAATCATTTATAGTCTATATTAGTAATAACTTTTGACTTAAAACTCTTTTTAACTTATGTATCTTAGTTTCTCTAGTATACAGTACTTTTAATACATGTATTATATATTATTTGTTGTAATAAATAGTAGTTATATTAAATAAAAGACCTGGAGCCCATTTCCAGCGTGAAAAGCCTGGATAACGTTACTCTAACTCAAGTTATGGGATACCCTCTCCTCCCCTCCCTGGACGAACATACCCGTCGGGATAGACTGACAGTGCTAATAAAATAAACAAGATGGGTGTGGAGGGAGAGGTGAGTTGCTTTGCCAACGACTGTCGCAAGTTCTTATTGCTGATTTTCTAACGGAATTCGTCTCAAATTCTAAAATTTACCCCGACTTTTAATTTTAAACTATTTTTAACAAGGTTCCTTGGTTTCGAATATTACTTTGGGCGTTACTAGTCGCCTTGTTGCAGCTGCTATCTAAATCTCCTTTTCTCCAGTTAGAGAAAGTCACGTAACGTCCAAAGCGTGACACCAACTGGTGTCGCGTCGCCCATTCAAATATAGTGCCAAAGCGGCTTTCAATTGAGTGTCGTGGGGAATCAAGATAGCAAAAAAATTCAAATTATTCTTTACAGCCCAGCAGCGATGAAATTAACCACGAACAGTGATAACATTACATGAACTGCAACTACTGACAGCCTCCGAAACAACGAGTGAATAACCCCATTCTAAAGATTGTGCCCGGCTCCGCCCTACCCTATCTCGTATCACACGCTCTGATTATTATTTACATTACTTTGGCAACATTCCAACTAATTTTCCTGAAAGCTGTAAGCTCGCACATGGAAGCAAACGGACAAAATCACAATTAAGGGCGCGTTCGTTTGGGATATTCCGGAATATCTGGGAGCAGAATAGCCGGAATGGGAATCCAGGTATTCCGGAATGAGAATAGCTCCCAAACAAACGCTTACTCGCACTATTCCAATTATTCTTATTCCGGATTGATCCCAAACGAACGCGCCCTAAAACAAAATTGTGTCACTTGAATTACAACCATTCCCTGCATATGCTAGTACAACCGACTTCGAGAATAATTGTCCTCTTTTCCTCTCTCTCCGCCGTTACAACGTAGTCTCCAAAAAGTTTGTATTAATCAGTAGACCGGTCAGCGGCTGATCAGCGCGCTCAAAGTTGGAGCTAGCGTGGTGTAATGTCTCTGACGCTGCTTGTTTAAGCGGATTTCTCTTTCGTCTCCCAGTACGCGGTTTTACAGATCCCAGAAGGAACTCCTCTTCTTGAGAAATGTTAAGACCTGAGTCCGACACCGAAAACCGAGACTCTGGACCTGAAGATTCAACCGAGCGCGGTTTCGGTCTTCGGACAGCCTCCCCATTAACATGCAAGCCTTGCTTGGAGAAGAGAGAAACTTTGTCAGGATTCTTGCTGTGATTATCTACATTGTCGCTTATGGTCCGAAAGTATTGCGGTCCATGTTTCCGGTGTGGACTATAAGGAGTCAGAACTTCTTCTGATTCCCTTCCATCCACTGAGTCTGACGAAAGAGCATTTCCGTCTAAGTCAAAAGATGAAAATTGTGCCTGATGTCTCCAAGTTCGTGGACGAGGAAAATTCCAATACAGAGACGAAGAAAAATTCGCTTGAATTTGCGAGTCGTACTCGAAGGTTCTTGGCGGCTTGGGCGGCGGTTTGTATCGGAAACTTTGCCTACCCTCGGATCTTTCAGTCTCGAATGTTCGTGGAGGTTTCGGGGGCGGATTACCGTTCGCTCGGCTACAATCAAGTTTTGCGCTTATTGAGCCGGCGGATGTAGCCTTCCTAGCAATTTCCTGTAGTTTCGAGGATCTCTTAGAGCCTGGTGAATCAGAATGGTCTGTATTCGCGCGAGGACGTGTATGCATGTCTATGACGTTATCAGTGCTTTGCTGAACAGATGGAAGCGTGTAGTCTACCCAGCTAGCGGATACGCGCTTGGACGGCGCGCTTTCTTCCAAATCGGAATCTTCAAGGCCGCTCTCAGGGCGTGCTATTGGTGCTTTACGTGCTTCTGAAATGAGGGCAGATATCCGCCATAATGGACGATGTATATCTGCTAATAGAACAAAGAAACCATTTACAGTATAAACAAAACAGAGTAAAGAAGAAGAGTTTGGATAGACAGCCACAGAGATGATTACATGCCATTATGTCTGTATCCGGGTGAATTGTTTACTGCCTAAGGATAACTAAGATATGGCCGTTAAGTGACAACCATGTACTCAATTCAAAATAAAACAAACATGATAAGGAGTTGTCCAATTGACCGCAAAACGTACGCTGCATATGACGGGATGCTGGGCAGCTGAAACTAATCAATCCGACTGCACATAGCAAGCGAGCCTGGTTAGTTTTCCGAGTGAATGCATGTAAGAAACATGAAGTGACACTGAACAAAAATGAACAAGGCAAACAATAAAGATACCACAGTGCGAACACACAAAAAGAACAATATCAAAGCAAGTACAACAGTCTCATTAGCATGAGCCATCAAATTATAGACGTTTACTAGGCAACAATAACTTTCACCTCTCAAAATAACAGAAACAACGTCAAAAGAAAAGTGCAAAATGAACACAAATTCAAAACAGCCTGAACGTTCTCGATGTGCACACATCATCGAGAAGACGCGAAACAGAAAAAAAAAGTAAAAACAGCGGTGAAAAGAAGACTAAAAAGAACGCAGACTAGAAGAAGCAAAGAAAAACGAGTGAAACGTGAAAAAGAAATGTTTCGATTACTATTTTTTTTATTTAATAGAGAGGGACAGAAAACAATGCCTATATATAAAATAAAGGCTCGAATTCATCACTGATGTGTTTTAAGTGTACATTTCTAATTCACACAGTATGGTGATGCACTTAATGACCTAAGAAGTTAAACAATTTAAGTAAGAAAAGCATCTCCTTTATCTGTTTAAAGCAGTCATGTGTTTAAGAAAAATTATCATTTAGTTTAGAGATTCTTCAGTCTGTCAAGGTTTTCTCAGCTCAGAGTTAAGCGGCAGTAAAGTACGGAAATGTAACGAAAACTGAGTTACAATTAAACTTGCGACTGGGTGTTTAAGTTGTTTATTCCTCGTATGGTAGCCAATTTCCTAGGCAGAGGCTACAGAGAGGACACTTTTGGTACCGTCAGTAATTCTAAATAACTTTAGTGAGACGATTCCAAGTCGTCTACTGACTGGAAGTTTAACTAGAAGTGGCAAGCAGGTACAAACTTACAGCTCGTTGTATACTAGCCATGCTCGATGACAAACTGTACATTACCTTGTCTAAACTGAAGTAACGCTGATTTCAAAGCTGTCGAGGCTTTGCATATCAGCAGGAACGTCAAGTCCAACTTCTGCCGTTCAGTCAAAGAAGAAACGAAAAAAGAAACAGTTTATAGAGGGAAAAAATGGAAAACAAACACAGAAGGAGCCGTTCAGTGGAAGGGTAATATTGGTCATGCAGTCTGATGAGACATGTAGTTCAGTTGACAAACAATTTTAAAAGTAATGTCTTAAGAGAAGACGTATGTCAATATGAAATGCAGTTTAGATGTTATTAACTACTAACTCTGTCGGTTACATGTTTAAAATGTACTTTTCAAGCAATGTATCAAGTTTTAGAATGATTCGTGTAGAAATCTCCCACGCTTTTAAGATTAATTTGGAAATGCAAAGAGATGATAAAAGGATCAACATCTAAACGTTTATGTGCAAAAAGGTAACAATTAACTTTATCCGTTAATTATTTTAAAATATTAAGACTCGAATGGAAAACAAAAGAACAAAAAGGAAAAACCGATATTCACACTGCAACGTGGTTCACAAATAGCGTGGGGCTTCAGTGTCTTAACTTGGTTATTTTATCTTCTATTATAGTTTGGGATATATACTAGAAAGCAATTGGATAGGTTTAGTGACTTATGTTTAAATACTGAAAGAACAGTCTCTGTCATTTCTGGTTTCCTAATAAACAAATTTAAAACAAAACTTAACAGCAGCAGAGACTAAAAAAAACCAACAGTGTTGACAAACACAGCGAATACTGTACGAGTGAACAGTACTGAGTAGGATTAGTGCACTGCGAGTTGGCGCAAAACACAACCACTAAGCAGCTAGACAAGCTTAGAAACCAGCATAAATGTGCAACATGTAATAGATACCGAGCAGTGAGGGAGCAAATTACCAGTAAATTGAAATGGTGCAAACATGATTAAGAAAACAAACGGGCACGTAACTAATAATCATAGATACAGAGCAGTTAGAGAACAAATTACCAGTAAATTGAAATGGTGCAAACATGATTGAGAAAACAAACGGGCACCGGCGTAACTAAACAACTGGAATCAAATAAAAAGAACTGGCTACTACAATATAGAACGTGACTCAGTAGAACAACAGTATATTTTAAGGAAACATTTTCATGAAAAGGAAAGTAAAATATTAAAAGCGCCCGAGATTTTGGAAAAATGGATCTGAGAACTTTTCGGTGCCTTATAAATAAAACCTATGGGGGTTTGTTGAAAACAATGTCGACTGTTCCCTGGAGTGGAATATTCCAAGAAAAGAGGACAAGCAAACAAACAAACAAACTCTTCCCCAAGGAAAACGCCTGGGGTACAGATGAAAACAAAACCCCAGATGTATGACGACTGCACGTGACTAAATGACGTTACAGCTTTAGTCCGTCAAAACAATATAAAAACAACCTTACCAAGAGCCAAAGAGTCAGCAGATGTCACACTCTCCAGTTTATCCTCCTCTACAGCCCGGATAGCGATCTCTATAGGAACCAGTGGAAAAAAAGCGCAAAGAACAGGAGTAACACAAATTATATTAGAAAAGGGCTTTCGTGTCTACTGCACAAAAAACAAAATTGCGCTTAAAATAGTTTACAATTAGATTTTGAGCTTGAGATTACTATCGCCTGATAGTTGACGAGGGCGTTACCTGATTCAGCCATTACTCAAAGGAAATCTAAATCCTCTTCCCAGACCGAGACGAGGCCGCCATCACACTGCTACCCTGCTCACTATCTTCAACATAATAGCTAGATAGCGAATAGTGCAGCAAACTAATAAGAGAACGGTTTTGGCAACAGAACACTTACAGATTTATACTTATGATCGCAATATTCACCCACAAGCTACAATCCTAACGTCACAATCACTAAGCCCACCTGGGCTGAGATGCAACCTGAGGCATTTTTCCCCATACAAAACAAACCGTTGGAAAAATGGTGAGATAATAAGTAATGACTTTACCTTCTTCCGGCGATCTTGAGCCCGTGTGATTATTTCGCATGAGAAAGTGATTAGGTTCCACAAAACCAGTCGGAGGGATCTCCAGCGTGATAGGGCATGGTGGATCTGGTGCGGAAAGAACACTCTCCTCTTGCTCCTTCGAGGGAAGGCACTGATTAAGAGCCTTGAGTACAAAATCTGGCATATGGTCCTCCCACATGAGGCCTGAGATCTGAATCGTCTGGAAGTCCTCTAAATCTGCCCAAACTGGTTCGTATATAGTTCCTTTTCGACCGCATCGACTGTGAACAGGAAATGACCTGCTTTTAAACTATAACGATTACTCTTGAAACCGACTGATGGACTTACTAACGGATGGGCGGAAGGACGCACTCACTTGCTGACTGACCGATTGATTGATGGACTTACAGACGAACTCATTCACTACTGACTAACTAACACAGACAGACAAACAGATTGACTGACTAAAGGTGTTAGTTTCGAAGCAAACTGTTCGGCTAGGTCGCAGGAAATTTAAACACGTACATGTAGATATATAGCAACTTACAGTTGACAGATGGACTGACGAACTGAAGAACAGAGTCACTGACCGACTGACCGACTGAAAGGCAGACATACGGATGGTTTGAATGGTAGACGGAAGGACTGACTGACTGACAGATAGACAGTTGCACAACAGGAATGATGAGCTGACTGACCAACTGACGGACTGACTGCACATGTATCGTAAACAGACGTTTCATTCTTTATTTGTCTTCTTACAAAACTTACCCTGGCACAGAGACCGTTTTGACGACGTGAATGACTTTCCCGGGAGGGTAAAAAGTAGGCGTCTTGGAATTCTTGTTGTTGGGCAACTGAAAGTGTTCCCAGTCCGCCTCGGTGTCTCGTAACTGAGCATCACAGTTAACGCACTTACATCCATAACAACACACGAACGCAGAACGACACGCACAACCACGAAGAATCTTCCACTGCAACAAAAACAGGTGGATTGCCTTTGTTCGTTTACAGAATATGTGCAACAAACAATTGCAGGTATGTAAATGCAAATTTAGCCAGCGCAAGTTTTTTTCCGTGCTTACATATACAAAGGTTACATGTTTTCCCATGCTTGTACACAGCTGGATGTTAAAAGTCACCAAAACCGGTCAGACAACTCGAGTCTAACAGAATAGACCTGCAAGCCTACTAGTCGTGCATTCAAAGAGATCAAATACAAATTGAAGCTACGAAACTTAGAAGAGTGTGGCGGAAACAAAAATTTGGAAAAGAGGAAGAGGCCAGGATTGCAACAGCCAAAATTGTTTGAATGACAAACAGTGTGATGTTACAGCTTATAATCAAGAGCATGATAAAATACATTGAAAACAGCGCATTTCTGGATGTCGAATAACTCTGAATCAACTTACCTTTGGCGTGGTGGAATATGAAATCACCGCCATTATCTTATTCCGTAGATCTTCAAGAGTGTAAAGACTTAACCTGTGGAGACAACAGAGTTGTAACTGATCATGCTGGCATTTCCTTATTTACTAATCTACCAATTTTTCTTAGAGAAGACAAATAGGGCATCTTCATCATCCTTTGCAGATTAACGTGGTGTCCCCTTATTTACTGTCCATCGATGCTGAAAGCTTTAAAGGGAAACACAGTTTGTATTGGGATCTATTTGTACATGCAGTTACAAGATCAATAGCCATATTGATTCCTTGTTTAACATACCTTGGAATCATGTCTTTTCCAATAACAATGGACATAACAAAATCACGGACATACTTTGCTGCATCTAGGCTGAACCAAGAATGAAAATATTGTAAGTTAACAACTCAACAACTACAACAACATTTCAAGAACAACTTCCAGTCAAGCTCATACTCAAAAGAACACTTGAACTGCCACACACATCTGTACAAATTGTACACAATTTTGGAAGGGAGAAACATTGCTGCATTCATAACAGAAAGTTAATAAAGCCTAATTTGAATTTTCGGACCTTTCCCTGTCTGAAAGTGGTTTTCCTTGGGGGTGGAAACCCTGAATAAGAAATCAACACAATCTAGGGAGACTTATGAAAGGTATTTCATAAAACTAAATGTACAGGAAGTACCTCAAAGTAGCTCCAGGTGGCGAGAAGGCATAACAAAAGAGATCAGGGTAAGTTGGTCGAAGTAACATAGCTAAGATGGCTGCCGTGCCAGCACCAAGAGAATGGCCAACAAGAATAAGGCGATATGATTCAGTGTGTTTCTCCTGCAAAAAAGTAAAGCCTCTTAGACCTAAGAGGTCTACTGCTCTTGGTGTTTAACTCTTTTCTGTAGCATAAAGTGAATAGAAGCACTGTAACCCCCCTAGATGACATGCAGTCCATCACAGGTTACTCCTAAGCATTGTTGATCAATATCAGTATCTGGGCAACTGCACACCTATCCTTCTCCTAACCCAACATGTTATAATAAGTTAATAAGTTAGTGTTACATGTTGGGTTAGTGGAGGGGTAGGTGCACAGTTGCCCAGATACTGATATTGATTCAGCATTGTCAGGTTGCCCAAACAATCAGCTGGTTCCCATTTACATGTATAATCTAGAGTGGAGATTAAGCACTGTGAGAGTAAAGTTCATTGCCCAGACCATTTGATCCAGGGTTCACACACTAATGGGGAGGCACCATAGAGTGGTTTAGTGCACTGCATTTGAAATCTGGAGCTCTGGTTTAAATCCTTTACTGTACTGGTATCAGTATTCCCAAGTTCAACTCCTCAACTGCATTATGTAATAGCCAACTGGTCAACCTCCTATCAGTTGGGACTCTTAATAGTTATAATGTTTTATTTGAGATATCAACAATTTTTTTAAAGTGTCCCCAAGTAGCACAGCAGTGTTACATGTTATTGATTGATTGATTGATTGATTGATTGATTGATTGATTGATTGATTGTTTGATTTAAACATTAGGTCAATTTATACAGTGCCCACCAGGCCGGAGCTTATCCCGGTTTCAGTAGCATGGAGCGACTAGGAGTATTTCTACTCCCTCCCTGGATGGGATGCTAGTCCATTGCAGGGTCACCCCCAGCATTAAATTCGACAGTACCCATTTATACACCTCGGTGGAGAGAGGCACCATAAGAGTAAAGTGTCTTGACCAAGAACACAACACAATATCCCGAGCCTGAGCCAGGGCTCAAACCCGTACCGCTCAATACGGAGTTGAGCACAGTAACCACGAGGCCACCAAACGTCCACTCTGTGATGAATGTAGACAGATTGATACTAATCAAAGGAAACTATGATGTTATACTTTATTTCAACTTATCTGGCAAAAACAAATGTGAATCAGAAATCAAGAATCAATAAAATTTCTTACTGGATCAGAATTGAAAGCTTTTTCAAGAATACCACCCTCCAGTTTCTTCTTGAGGTACAAGGCAACCCTTATCATACCCTGAGATAAACAAAAACAGTAAGTCCATAACATTCACTTGTGGTTTACAACAAATATTTTGCTTTGACTGGAGAGCTTTGCCACTTATTTCAAAACAAATCAGTATACCTTGTGTCCAAACCAATTTGCATCACCACCTTCTATAGGTATTTTTTCTGCATCGACAGTGAAATCTGTAAGGATATCCTGGAACATGAGAAAAGTGATGTAAATTGTGGTGGAATCAAACTGGCTCTTAAAGAACTCCTACAATATAGTTATAGATTTTGCTACTCAGAGCAACAATGTTTTCACGACTGCATTTCAGTTTCTGTTAATCACCTGTAGTGATAAGGTTCCTCTGATGGTGACCACAACTGCTTTCTTGAGATGATCCACACTTACGAAGAAAGGTGTTTCAAAGAGCTGAGGAAAAACATCACATACTATAAAGTAGTGTACAAGGTGCCAAAAGGGAGGGACAATGGCCTAATAGCTAATGCACTGGAGTCTTGACAGGGTGGCTCATGCGCATATGTTTATAAAGGGGTCCCAACAAACTAATGCTTGGGGGAGGGTGTACATGTAATCCTGTGATGGTCAACCATCTCACCAGTAATCCCAGGATTACCCCCTCTCTTAGCATTAGTTTGTATGTGGACAAAAATGCAGGGGATTTTGAAGAGTGCAAAAATGCATTTTCACTGTTATACTTGTTATACTGCAATTAGATTGAAATGCATTTACAAAATCATTTAGTCATGGAGCGTAATTAAATGCTATTTGCATTTGAAAATACTCTGGCATATTAACAATGTTTATGAATGTTCGTGGATGACCAAACAGTGCAAGGTTGCTCAACAATGAAGAGAATCTCCACTTTCACAAAAGACCCAAGAAAACTAGGAATTAGTTCCTCTAAAAGCCAGCCCAAAACACAGAGTCCCTAGCAGCAGGGACTTGACAGCAGTTTGAATATACATTTGTACATACATGTAAGGATGTTCCAAATTAACATTAACTAACTTTGTTGTGATAGCTGACAAAAATAGCTTCTCTGTTGTGAATGTTAGCAATCCTCTTAAGTGCTGAGTAATTACAACGGCAGCAGTTGTCACTTTCGATATCAACAAACTTGTGTGATCTAGGATCTGGATGACGACATGGATAACAACATCTGCAAGAGAAACCCAAGAAGTTTTATTATTTTCCTGATTTATAAACAGTTTTCAATTTTGTGTAAAGAAAGACCAAACACAAAAGTGTATCAATTGAGTTGGTTTCCTTGAAGAACCAGCACAGCAAAAATCAAATAAACAGATGACGAAGACAAGGTATTAAAGATGATGTCAATAACAAAAAATCAGCGTGTGCCCATGCCCACTGGAGATAATAAGGCAGCTTAAGATTGTCTTATAAATAATACTGGACATGGTGGTTACCAAAAAAGAACATTTTACCTAAAACTTTTCAAAAGCTTGCAACATCCACAAGCAACATTGCTCTTCATATAGATTGGCCAGCCATAAGCAGACAGCGCATAGTTCATGTAGTAAACCACTTCTTTAAATAGAAGTAACTCGTTCTGCAAATGAAAATGGAAAAATGAATATCATGGCTGCTGCCATACTGTACAATATTTGTGACCTCTCACGCAAAAAACAAACACTACAGCTATCTGTTCGAATGCCTTAAAACTGTTCCTTTGCCGTTTGCCATCCGTTTGTCATCCGTTTGTCTTCCGTTCATGATCGATGGGATGACATTTGAATGGATTGGATCATCCATTGAGAGAAATTTCTAGTCGTTCGAACGGCTGCTGCTATCCATTCGAAAATAATCTTCATCCGTTCGAACAGCTAAGGCTATCCACTCAAAAAAAATGGTCACCCGTTCGAACTGCTGATGTTATCCATTTGAAAGAAACTGGAGTGGTTCGAATGGCTAATGTCTACCGTTCCAGAAAATTTATATATTATGTATTCAGCTGTTCGAACAGCTGCTGCGCATCAGTTCGTTCACACAAAACTATAATTAATCAGCCGTACAATCAGCCAACAGTATTTGATGGGATTCAGGTTTTCGAATCGCTGAGATTCTCTGTAGCAAACTTAATAACTTAAAACTTTTAGTGTTTGCTAAGTTTCTTATTTCCTCCAACGAGCAGAAAGATAAAGCCTAGAGGTGTAGAGGAGTAGAGGTGTGGAGGCGTAGAGGGGTAGAGGGGTAGAGGAGCGTGGAGTAGAGTAGAGTAGAGTAGCATAGAGTAGAGTATCATGATTGAATAGAGTAGACTAGCGTAGAACAGGATTAAGACTCTCCATTGGGCTTGACAATGCTCTAAGGCTTCTTTACTTACAGAGTTGAGAAGGAAGTGTAATATGGAGAGAGGCTGCTATATGGAGGGAGTACAGGTTGTAGAGGCTCACAAACTCTACGCTTTTCTTTGATAATTTTTTGGGACACATTTGCCGCTATCAGTTCATATTTGATCTCACTCACCCACCCAACCTATGCATGAAATGTAGGATGAAACTGGAGATAGGCCACCACACCGGGAACTACGTGCCCTACTCTTTTCGATAAGTATGTGGGTTCTTTAACGTCCCCTGCTAATCATGTAACACTGAAGATGCAGGAGATGGGGTCTACGGTTTATAGTCCTTATCCGAGACGACTCGAATGTCTAACCATTTGCAGATATAATTACAAAGGCAGCACATTCTCCTCAGTAGTTTTAAGACCCTGAGTGTTGGTCCGGTCTGGAGCTTGAACTCTCAACCTCCTGCACAGCAGACTGGCGCTCTACCAACTGAACTAACCAGGCGGCGGTTATTGTATTAGCTCTTAGGTCATTCATTGTAAACTCCAGGTTCTGTTGATCATTAAATAATTGTTGTTGTTGAAGCACAGTGATTTGTGTCTCTGGAAAATTTAGCCGTGCTTAGACAAAATCTCCAAACAAGTGAAAACTCCTAAGTTGCGTACTTAAATTATTTGACACGATTTTAAAGCCTTCTTCTAGAAATTTCAGTGCTACGCTTTGGCAATAACTCCAAAACCGCGTCTTCCCATTTTAAATACAGGGAAAAATAGCCTATTCCAGGCGTTTAGTTGAGTTCTGTCGAAGTGCGCTTGATTTCTATAGCAAAACTTGCGTTGCAGGTCATGCACAAAGGGTCGACGATTGGTATGCAAATTTACGCACATTTAGGAAGATTGGGTTCTGCGATAGAAAACAATTGAAAGGCCGCGGGCAAGAACGTCCCCTTGATTTTTTGCTAAAATCGAAAATGGCCAAAACAGCTCCAAACTTCGCATGCCAATTTGTTTATACCTGTAGAAAACTGCCTTGCACTTATTTCCCCTCGTTTCTGTTGCGTATTCCAGAAATAAAGTATGCAAAACACTTGCTTGTCACAGTCCACGCACGTCTTTTGGAACTGCTTTGTTGCACAATACTATTAGCGTTGTTTTTCTTTTAAGTTTTTTCAAATGCTGACTTTAACTCCTAGGGTTAAGAGTTCCCAGTTTTATTAGATTTAGGGTTAGGGTTACCGCTCGAAACTAGGGTTAGCGTTGAAGGTTAGGCTTACGGAACAAGGTTAGGGTTAGCGTTTGGGGTCGGGGGTATGGGTCAAGCTTAGAGTTAACGTTTAGGCCTAGGGTTATTGCTTAGGGCTAGCGCTCAGAATTAGGGTTATTGCTTAGGATTAGGGCTAGCGCTCAGAATTAGGGTTATTGCTTAGGGTTAGGGCTAACGCTCAGAATTAGGGTTATTGCTCAGGATTAGGGCTAGCGCTTAGAGTTAGCGCTAGTGCCTCGGTTCGGGCTAGAGTTAAGGTCAGGACACGTTAGGGTTAGCGGTGTTAGGCCAAGGGAAACAATCTTGACTTGCAGGAATCGATACCTAACTAAACTCAATGAAAAGTGGCTAGAGAGAGAGGTTGGATGTTTTGCAAATCGGCTACGTCGGTGATTGAAATGTTTCTACATGAAATTACTTTTTTGGTACAAAACTGCTCGTTCCATGAAATGATTATATCTGACAACACAGAAAGAGAAAGCATTAAGCTAACACGCTGCTCATGCCGAAAAAAACGCTTGCTTGCGAATTTAACCAACCTGCGATTTCTCTTTGGCCCGTAAAAATGGCTTAGAAACTTCGAAGGTCTTCGAAGCACAGGTCAAGTGCAACGACTTTGCTGCCTGGCCTTTCTCACCAGTTCCCGGCCGTGTCTGAGTCACGCTAACAAGTGCTACAAGTCGCGCACACCATGGTCACGGCGCTTTACGTATGAAAGATTATTATGGGATATCCCAGAAATTTTTGGAGCGAAGGATACTGAGGCGGCTAATTTCAAGAAAATAATAAGAGTCTAGAAAGCAGTTCTAATTTCCAAAACTGACACACGCCGAAGTTCGGCAAATGAACCATAAGTCCACGACGGATGCTTTGTTTTGGACGAAGAAGCGTTTCTAGACTCTACCGCCTGGCTCACTTGTTCCTCAATGGCTAAGCTCACGGCAGACTTAAACCATGATCTCGGAACAAGAACACACCTCGCTTCTTTGAGGCGTGCTAGTGACTTTGATCGAGGGTCAAAGGCTTAATGATGCCAAATCTCCTACCAGGCGGGCGCAAATATTCCTCGAATAAGCGTTGAATATCGGTGGAAATAACGAGCAAACTCTGCGTAATAAACAGGTAAGCCAGCTCTGACTTTGTGTTATCGCTTTGCGCGCCAAAAGCGTAAGTCACTGACAATGGCAGCTAAAAAACATGTCATCCCAGATCCCTACCAGTAAAAACGGCAATTAAATTACAAAGACACGGAGAAGGTTTTTGAAAGAAAAAGAAAAACAGAACGAAAAAAAAAAAAAAGATATCACCGACCTCGAATCGAGCCCACGAGTGTCACGAAAAAACAAATACGAATCAGCTTCGTTCAGCGCTTATCCACTTGAGCTAATGGAGCGGCAGTGCGAAATCATTGCGTTATAGTGACTTCATGCTTTAGCCAAACAAAAGGTTTCTTTTGTTTTTCGTTTAACAATAGATCTCGAAAAGATGCCGCTTGGAAAACTGAGTCAGTTTTGCATACGTTATTTCTAGAAAACGAAGAGAGACCCTGTGAAACAAACTTCAGAGCAATATTTCTCAGGTAAAACAAAGCCCACATGCCAAAATTCAGCTACTTTTGAGCACTTTGAAAATGGCCAAAAAATCAAGGGGACGTTCTTGCCCGCGGCCTTTCAATTATTGGAGCAACTACAGAATGCAGGGCCATTTTTTGAAGTCTGAAGCAGCTCGGCGGCTAGGCAGTTGTATTGAGGGTTTAGGGAACGAGAGAGGTAGATAATTTAGTGGTGGCTCTGCGGCTCTGCAGTGGTATTGAGAGTTTAAAGAACGAGAAAAAAAAAGAGTTTAAAGAACGAGAAAGGGATATGATTTAGTGGCTCGACGGCTTGGCGGCTCGTCAGTCGCACTGAGAGCAAAATAATGTTTCTTTAACGGTTCGAACGCCTGACGTCGCCTGTTCGAAATTTTTCGTTAGCCGTTCGAACGGATGGTAACATCAGTTCGAAATGTTTCGTCAGCTGTTCGAGTGGCTAGTATCATCCGTTTGAAATAATTCTTATTTCGTTAGCTGTTTGAACGGCTGGCATTACCCGTTTGAAATTTTTTGTTCACCCTTTGAACGGCTTGTGTCATCCATTTGAAATTTTTCCTGTGCCATTCAAAATGCTGGCATCATCTGTTCGAAATTTTTCCAGTGCCATTTGAACGTTTACAGCATCTGTTCAAAATTTTGCAATGACCATTTGAACGGTATTTGAACCGTTTTGAACAGCTGGAACATCTGTTTCTCATCTGTTCGTTTCTGTTCACCAGCTGTTCATTTTGGCCATTTAACGGATATCCATTAGTGACGTTTTTGCATGAGCGGTCACATTTGGTTTCATCTTCTACTTAGAAAAGACATTTCAGAAAAAGAATAAAGCGTTACAATTTACATTATGGCTTTGTGTTTCTAGTACCTGATTCTAGTATCTGCAGAGTATTGTCTATACCTCCTGTTGATTCATGTAGGGTATGCTAATCCCTTATGCCTACATGTACACCCCATATGAAAAAGGTAACAAGTCTATGGCTTTCACAGTAATCTGTAAAAGAATGCAAATTAAAGCAAACTGAACTGAAGTGACAAGAACTGTTACCTTGTCTTTGAGGTTAAGTGTTCTTGAACTGTTTGTCCTCTGAAAGCGTAATGACGATTTTTTAACACCTTTCTGCAAAATTATTGCAAAACAAGACAAGAAAACAGTCAACATTATTTATTACATAAAAGATACTGCAGTCAAAAACATTAAACTACACTACATGTGAAGGTAAGAGCAATAGCTAAGACTTTGTTTGTTTACAAACCTGAGAATCTAAGACTTGCTGATCTTCTATTGCTCTCACAAGGGCTTGGTGTTCTTGACGTTTTTGCTGCTTTCTTAGCAAAACAAGTCCAGCTGCCAAGTCTGAAGGAACAACATCCAGATCTTGAAAATACTCGGCAAGCTTTCTGATGTCAAAAAAATTGACGATTAAAAAAAAGCAAGTTTTGAACAATGAATTTCCAGTTTAAATACTAGTTACCAGACCACTGTTCTATTAAACAATCAAATTATGAGTTATTGCATGGCAGTTGATGAGGGCACAGTCCGAGTCAACTACAGTATTACAGAAAAAGTGGCTAAATGTAATTTAGCCTAAGTTAAACGAAGACAATGCTGGCCAGCAGTATCTTCCAGGGTTCTAGTGCGGGTTGGCCGGGGGGTTTTTGTGCAGCTTGCACTGTGATTTTATTTGTTGATTAGCTCGATTCTCTTGTTGTACTTTGCCATGGGCTCGCGTTCGACATACAATACTTTGCAAATGGCACCGGTCTATCAAATGGCAGGTGGGGAAAGTACTTCGACTTTGCACACTGTTACATCGCTCGACGATTTGCCTACAGGTGTATGACGTCCCAAGCTGTAATTTCTGGTGATGAGGGAGGAATTTCTCCGGCCCTTGCTTCATTCATTGCCCAAACAGTCCGGGCTGCGTTGGCTGCCGGAAGATCAGCTCATAGTTCTCCCCCAGTTTTGACTACACCACCACAATCTATGGCAGTTGAGGTTCCTAACTCATTGGGTCCTGTATCAATGGCAAGTTCGTGTTCTGGGGGCGTTCTGTCATCACTGGGCAGCTCAGCTAGCAATTTTTTGGAAGCAGGAACTGGACTTTTGCAATAAGATAGGCCTGCTTTTTCTATTGATATGGTGCCTTCCTTTGTTTCTACTTTT
>JAHPZR010036074.1:0-18151 GCA_019787425.1 Platygyra sinensis
AATGTATGAAAATCAGTAACGAGAATTAAGATTTAGATCATGGTACATTTTCAGTTAATTGTGGACACCCATAAGACCAACGGGAAGACGCTCTATACTGCGAAATCAGTCCCACGATAATAGACCATTTTACAGTTGTCGGCTTAGTGACCTGGCCTCTGAATGCCAGCGAGGCTAGAGTTGACCTTGTTTTGATACAGACCTCACTCTAACTAGTTGACATTTACATGAGAAAAGCAGAGATGTCTGTATCAAAGCAAGGTCACCTCCAGCCTCGCTTGCATTCATGGCCAGGTAAGCACACAACTGTAAAATGGCCTATTGCCCAACGACAGTTTTCCGGAAGCCGGAAGCAGCGCGCCTTTTAAAAGTTTTAAATAAATCTTGCATTGGAATTCTCGATTGCTCTTTTCTTTATCAGCCCGCTGACGAGGAGGAAGTGGTGGAATTACCCGATCCTGACTTAGAGCCTGGCATCCTGCCGACCGAGATCAGAAAACTGGTTGAACGACGAAACAGGTTTGTTCTAGTGTTTTTTCCCACTTAATACAACTTGGCAGATTCTGCTAATGGGATCAGTCCACTGAGATGATCTGTACGACTCGTGCAGATAGTGCAACATTTGGTGAAGTGCCGGCCTCTTATCGTAAAAATACTTTGTATAGTATGATGTATCGTCAGGAAAAGAAGAAGCCTAATTTGAAATTACGACGCAATCGAGAAAATGGCCTTGCTCTCCTTGAGTCTTAACGTAACTCAGCGGATAGAGCGTTGGTTGGTGTTACGCACTGAGGTCATGATTTCGGATCTCGTGAGGACTTACAGGTCATACAGATAGTGAAGGACATTTCATCGATAAGACAACCCGTTTCTCTCGCCACTGTGTCACTAAAGCCCTGGCCAAACGGAGTCGCAAGTAGACGCAAGTTGAAAACTTGGGTTTAGTTGCAACTCCGTTTGGCCAGGCCTTGCGTTGACTTGCGATGACTTGCGCTCACTTCGGTCTAGATAAAATTTGCACGCAAGTAAAAGCAAGTTTATCACCGTTTGGCCACCCAACCCAAGTCAACGCAAATTGAGTGACGTCCATTAACCTATTATTAGCCAATGAAATAGAGGATAGTCTGCCTGAAAATGTTTTTTTTGGCGACTTGCGTGTTCTTGCGAGGAAACTTGCGAGTTCGTTTAGCCACCCAACGCAAGTCTCTACGCAAGTTCAATTTGCGTCCACTTCCGACTACTTGCGGTCCGTTTGGTCAGGGCTTAATGATTAGTAGTTTCGCAAGCTGGGCCGGGTTGTTCAAAGCCCGATTTTCGGTGATGTTTTCTGTTACCATTGTTTTTCTTTCAGTTTAAAGATCGATTAGGCTTAAACTGTACATAACAAAGCAGCGTTTTCCACAAGTTAAAATAATACTCCGGTTAACTTTTAATTCTGGGTTAGCGTTAACTGGCTTTTCGAACAATCGGTCTTGTTCCGTAAATCACTGTTTCAAGGATAATCTGATGTAGTGAAGAGTACTAGAGTTTTGTTCGTCATTTACAGAGTTTTTACTGACTCCGTCGACAAAGCTGGAGTGTTACTAGATTTCACAGAGAAAAATGTCACGTTTTTTCCTTTTGTTACTTAAATCTTAAGTTTGACTTTCAACTTTCCTTTAACAGGTTAAAGCTTTAATGAAGAACCATGGTCGTGATTCAGATCAATACCTGCAGGTGAGTGAGTATGAAACTCTTCAGGCTCGCCTTTAAACTGAGCGTTTTCCGTTTCTTGGAATAACAAAAGATGCAGAAGATGACAATGGAAAGGATAACCAAGATTGCTTGAGTAATCTAACTGATCATTAAACGAAATCTTGAGCTTAATCATAAGTAGTTTGCAATGGAAATAAATAAACTGTAAAACTGTTAACTGTAGTTTTAGTTTGAAAATCCATGCGCTTCCTTTGAACTCCACCATGGAAACCGAAAGACAATAAAAGAGATGTGTTTCCTTTGATAGTTCAAGAATAGATCAGCGTAGGTTCTTTGGAGGACGTTTCTGCAATCGTGTTTCTCTGTTTTTTTTTCCAGTATGATATCAGGCAGAAGGCCTTGAAGTTGACAGCTAACAGGTATGTATTTTTTTCCTTATTCCATTATCATTGAGGAAAGCATATAACGAAATTGAAGTTCCATTTGAATTCTAGTATGTACGGCTGCCTGGGATTCTCGAATTCACGCTTCTATGCCAAACCACTTGCCGCTCTGGTCACAAGCAAAGGACGCGAGGTAAGCTGGGACCAACCTTCGTTTCCAGGGTCCTCTGTATTCTCAAGGAAAAGAGAGGACCCTGGAAACTGATGAAGTTGAGCTGGGACAGTATCGCCGGACAGAGTCACGTATCACAATGTTAGAATTTCCATTCTTTTTTGTGTGAGGCTTCAGAGAAAATGTCTTTAGAAATGTTTTGTCTCTTGGTGTAGTGATAAAAAGTTAGAAGCTGGATTTTCGAGCTCTCGGGGTGGTGTGCGAGCGATGTTTACGTCACGTTGACGCCATCACATTTCTCAGCAACTTCTCCTTGGAATAACTGCGGGCTTAGAAGTCATGCGAACTTCTTTTTCAGGCATCAGATACTTCATGTTTAGCATCACAGAAATAGAGATTCGATTACATTTCGGGCACAGATGGAATTTTTTTTAACTATCAGCTTTCATCGTCAGAGAAGAACACGTTGAAGTAATGATTGCTCGATGATAGCGTGACATTTCTACGTCACACAAAATCACGTTGTGTTTGCGATAGTTACAAATTTGCGATCCGAGAGCTCCTATTGGGAATCTTGGTGGGTGTAAAACAATTTCTATTATTCCTCAGAAAAAAAATATTATTTGAATAACATGAAATCTTAAAAGGCTTCTGAACAAGTGAAGCCGAAAAGGCAATCTATAATTTTAAAAGAAAGAATAGAAATGCTGGATTGTTTTGGTGTTTTTAAGAGACTCGTGAGTGCAACTTTAACGTCAAAGTTTCGTTGCTTGTCAAACAAATTGTATATCATAATTTATTAATCAGTTTCGTATGGCATTTCGGTGAATTTCACAACAGGTGGTTTAAGTTCATTAACAAGGGAAAAATTAAGCTACAACAGAAAATCCAGGTCAACCATTGAATGGGCAAGTGGCGATAGGTGACTCTAGAACACTGTTGTCCAAGTTTGACGGATTTTTGGTAATAAAAAAATTGCTGTTCTTTGTGAAATTTGCCGAGGAAAACCACCTTTTTAAGCTTTCAAAATGTCACCAGGCGATATACTTAGTGCGTCTTCTAATGTTTGAGTGATATATTTCGGGTGTTAATAAAGGAAGCTCAATTTCTGTCGAATTTAAATTACATCACTTGCACTACAATTGGCTTGATTTTTTTATTACAGACATAATCATTAGGCCTCTTTACCAATGTTGATCTTTCGTCTGTAGATATTAATGATTAATCTATCTTTGTAATATTTCCATTATCTTACGGAATCGTTCGAGTTGTTTTTCGGCTTAATGCAGCTATAAATAACTTCAGAAAGTTTCAAAGAATAAATAAACTTTTCTATTTAAATCGCCATAATTAAAAAAAGGCTTCCCGTTTTCACTTATGCCTGTTATTCGTTTAGTAAATATTTCTAGGACTCTTTTCGTTGCGGACGGAATTCTAAATAAAATCGGACTCACTAAAAATTTGAATAAATTCATCGAAATCACTCTTTCGTCTCCTTTCGTGTCGGCCATTTTGATCATTAAATCGATGTCTGACTCGGTGTGTTCAATGTTTAGTCTGCGAAGAACTCTTTTGATTCCTTGTGCTTCGATGTAACCCTTTTTCTCCACGTCGAATTCTTGAAAGACTCTTTTCAACCGACGTTCTCGTTTCGTTTCACGAAGGATTTGTTTTGAAAGCCGTTGGAAGCTCTCGAAAGGTACCATTGTGTTGGGACGATAATTCAAACCTAAAACAAGAAAAGAGAATTGAAAACGCTGAATAAATCACAAACTGGTTTAAGATTCATACTTCAGAGGAATGCCGTTCATTCGCTGATGTATTTTAAACAAAAACGTAATCCATGATTATAATAGAACTATTCTTTGTTCAGAATTACATCGATGCCATCAGTAATATTAAGGTACTGTATTTCCACTATATGCTTGGAAATAAAGCGTTTTCGAAGGCAAAACTTTGTCAAATAATTTGCAAACAACTGTTTTACAGATTTACTAGAAAGAACATTGCAAAGTTGTATTTGTTTCAAGCTATTTACACGTTGCTGTTGAGTTGTGCAAAACCAATTGGACATATCTCTCATGTGTTTCGTACTACGCTGAAGAATTGCTATCGATATAATATGAGTTGAAGTGTCTAAATTTTTCGAAGTTGCAGAAATTTTCACATAAATTTTTAATACCTGTGTTTCGAAGATGCTCTCTCAATTCTTCTTCGCTGATTTCTTCGCCAAGTTCTTTGAACACGTTAATGAGGTCTTTTACGCTTATAAATCCATCTGTATCTTTGTCATATTTGCGAAAAATTGCCCTGGTATTGACTTGCCTTTGGTTGGAAGATCCCGCCATTCTGACAAATCCCAAGTTAAATAAAATCATTCGAGTTATTTCGTTAGCTTGGTGTTATGTCGTCGCTCACATATCAAAGTCCCTTCTTTTCGATTCTTTCTTGTACAAGGTTGGTTTAACCAGCAAGACGAAGTTTTTATGCTTTTAACGATGTGAGCATTGTCTTGAGGACAGATCCTATTGTTGTAGTGACAAAGGGCGACCCAGTTGAACTTATTTACATGCTAACTTATTAAAAGAGGTTAATTACCCCAATCTCAAAGGATGGCTAAGTACAGCGAGTTCGTCTTTGATCATTAAATCTCTTTTGTTTGGGAACTCATAAAAACTAAATTATTGCTTAGAAACTGAAAAGCTGATGACAAAATAAAGGACAATAAAGTGACAATACGTCACAAAACTTTAGAATGTCACACGTGATAGTATACCGCCATCCTCGGAGGCAATATCTTGGGAGTAGTTTTAGGAGTGTAGTGACAATGAAACCAGAAAATATCGACATCAATTTTTTTTTTATTTTGAGACGAGAGATTTGGGTTTCGTCAGTTTTAAGTATCTGAGATGATCACGTAAGATTAAATTTAGGTCGTTTTTCATCTATTCCTTGTAATTTGAGCGGCACGTACTGAAATCCCTGATTTTTCTTTGTACATATTCTACTCTTTAGTAGCGAGTGTATACAACGAAAAAACGAATCGTTACCTTCGGCGGGAAACAACTTCGAAGCTGTAAGGCGTGAAGCTATTCATTTTGGCGGGAAAACTTTAGAATGTCACACGTGATAGTAGGGAACTTAAGGTGGCTGAACACAGTTTTTGATACCTCTGTTTCATTTACCTTTGCTTCTAAAACCCTTGATCCTTTGGTCGCCAAAAATGGCAGCAAGAAAGTTAACAACACAAGCTTCAACTTTTTGATAATTAAACTGTCGTATGTGCCGTTGCCATGGCAACATGATTAATTATAAACAGGCGTTTAAAATCGGTTTTGTTTATTTGCAGAAAATCTAGTCATTAGATTTTCTTTATAATTTGCATGCAACAAGCTTGTAACGATACTCACATGTTAGCGCTATTTTAATAATAATTTAACAAACAGATCTTTAATTATCCCTCGTTGAAGGTTCACTGGCATATCTTGAATTTCCTTTGTTAAATTTTAATTTTTTTTTAATCCTCCAGTTACTTATTTCCTAAAGTGTTTTCGCTCTAAAATTTCGTGAAATTCTAATGAGTGGTTCTCGAGAAATAGGCATATCTCCGAAAGTCAATTTTTCACTCAATCGCAATTTTTTCGACTTACTACGCATGCGCTGCATTTAACTGGGTTCCTTCGGTAACAAACAAAAGCTGAGAATTGCTGGTTCTTTGCATCGTTACTTTTTCTAACATACCTCTGTAATAAAAGAGTAAAACCATCAATACAGTGTTCAAATGCGGAGAAAAATAGTACAGACAGCGCGGACATTGAGCAAATAAAATGATCGCTGTATTGATGCCATGCTTGTTTTTATGCAATACTTGTGCACGTGCTGAATTGCATCAGCAAAAGCGCGCGCGAAAACTGTGTTCGGCCACCTTAAAGCAAACCACGACGGCAACGGCAACGGCAACGGGAACGTCACCAAACAAAAGATTTAATGAGCAGAACAATAGCTGTGCACGTGCGTTATAAATCTTTGCACATTTCGTTACCGTTCTCTGCCAAACTACAACGTGAAATGACCAAGTTTTGCGTATTGTGGAGAACGTACGCCACGACGGCAAATATTTTGGATTTCCTTATGTAACTGATCGTTGGCTTTGCACATTTAGTTTGAGCAGGTGTTTAGACAGATTTGCGCTCTGAACGGGTTTAATTACTTACGAAATTCGAGAGTAAAATGTAAATTCACTTTTTACTAGGCGTCATCCCTGGCGTCGCCGTCGTCGGTGCTTAAGTTCCCTAGTATACCGCCATCCTCGGAGACCCAGGGGCAGCTAGTTGGGTCTTGAGAACGTCGAAGCGGCCAATTCTTGTAAACTTGGCCGCGTCGACTTTCTCATGACCCAACTAGCTGTCCCTGGGTCTCCGAGAATGGTATACCGCTTGAAGTTCAAAATATTTCGAGGATTTCCTATTCCAGGATGTCTCCGTCACGAACATTTCACGGCCATCTTGTGGTGCTAGTCAAACAGAACTAATATCACAGTGCTTGTATGAAATATTTAATCTAAGACACATTCCAGATCTTGTTTTGCTAAGGAGGCTATTTTTCAATCAAAGATCGAGTCATAAAATTCCCGTGTTTTGACAAAATTGAGCGTAGTCTGTGACTGATTTCTTACAGTTCTGTCAGCTGATGTAAACAAGGAATTCTAGTGCCTTCTTCGCTCGAAAGAGTTATTCTCCTAACCGACTACCATACATTTCTTCCCATTCTAGTTTTGAGAATCTCATTCTACAACAAAATGTCTTAGTCTGATGAACTTCAACTTTCTCATCGCGTTCAGTTTTGCTTGACGCTATATTGAACTTGTAAGAAGAAATTAGCAGTCGATCGAATGAAACGGGTAAACTGTACCAATCTATTCAAACGTTCATCATCTTCATAAAATCGTCATAGCCCACGAGTCCATCGCCATCGGCGTCAGCGGCTTTTATCATAGCCTCGATCTCGTAATCTTTAAATTCTTGGCCGAGCAGCTTGAAGACTCGGTGGAGTTCAGAGACTCCTATAAAACCACTGCCATCTCTGTCGAAAACTTTGAACGATTCCAGTAAAATGTCTTCAGGATCACAATCTTCCAAGTTTTTTGTCATCAGTGCAAGGAATTCGGGAAAGTCGATGGCACCATTGCCGTCAGAATCTAAAAATGTAAAGAAAACTAACGTTTATTTTCTTTCAAGATTATCAGTAACTGAAGGCTGGAAACATTGCGGCTCTCCGAGAGGTCAAAATTTTGCAATACGCACCGTTAAGAAGTACCACTGACCCATCAAGGAAATCGACTTGCTTTTATGAAAATTTGTACTGGAAAAAAACTCCTTTCTGTTAAATAGAAACCTGTTTATTTAATATTGTGCGAATACTTAGTTGAAATTCATTCGGTCAGCTTGAAATGGTTTTGCATTCAGTCTGCTTGGAATGGACGTTTATAAGGTTCAGAAACTGTTATTGTAGAAACAACTTATTGAACTACACCCTTTGTTTTATAAACACATTGTCTCTTCCTGCCGAGGCTGTAATATTCTTCGATTATTATATACCGCACGACATTACTGTTTTCTAATGCACTTGGTCTCTGGATGGTGGAAAAGTAATTTTAGAGCCAGTCAGTCTGTAGGCATTAAGACCTGATATGACACACATTCGAGAAATGTAATTAGCATCGCCTGGTGCTTTTTTGTTGCTTTCTAAATAGTTTTTCCGTTTAGAGAAAAGAAGAATTTTATACGGTTTCACTGAAAACATAACCGTGACATAAAAACTTGTTTAATTTAATGTCTTCAACACTCAAAAATTATGTTGTTTTCAAAATCTCAGCTTCGGTTTTATTTTCACATATTTCAGCCTTGATATTGTCATAAAATATATTCTAATGAAAGAAAGAAGTGTAGCCTGTCCCGTATGGAAACATTCTGTCTTAGAATTGTAAAAAAAAAACATTCGAACAAGATTTCCACATTTCGGACCTGAGGCCTGACAACATAACATCTTAAGGGAGGTTAACAACTCCGCTGAAAAGGCCCCGGGCTCAATAATGCTTACCTATCTGATTCATCATGTCCATAAGTTCAGCCTCTGTAATATTGTATCCTAGTGACGTGACCAACTTTTTCAACTCTGTGGCTGTAATACAACCGTCGCCATTGTTGTCGAACACATGAAAAGCTTCCTTGATTTCACGAATTTGATCCGGTGTCAGTTTTGTGGATTTCAGCATTTCCTCCTCTTCTTTAGACATGGCCTGAATGTTATCATTGTTGTTGTTTTGTTTATTTGCGGAACGCCTGTCTTTGTCAAGAGTTTTGTTGTCTTCCTCGTCCGCCGATATATCATCGTCGTCTGATATGGAAAACCGATCGCTTCCCGATTCGTCTTCGGTCAAAGCCGAAGTTGACCGTCGGGCATTCTTCGGTGATAAGAGTCGGCTTGATGACTCACTATTGTCTGTTTTAGTACTTCTCTCGTCCGTCGTCCCTTTAGAAGTTGAAGCTGAAGTTTTCCCTGGGAAAATAATGAAACTACATTGAGAAAAAGAAACTAGTCAAGCATTTTGTTTGTCTCTTCTTAGCAGTTTAGTAATTCTAAAACTTTCCTGATACATGAATTATAATTCAGAAGAAAAAAACATGCTAAAGGACTGCCGTTTGTCGACAATGATATTGAGTGCTTTTTTTTTCATGTATTTACTAACCGCAGTGTGTAATTTACTGACCGCAAATAACTGCTTTGTGGTTTTCGCCGGAAAATTTTCCGTACCGGGAGGATAAAACGCCCTGTTTCAAGCATTTATTGGCATGGCAATTTGTTTCAGGGCAATGTTTTCACTGTCTGTTCGTGAACTTCAAGATGTCAAGGTTGCATTTGAAAATGGCCCGTTATAATAAATACATTTTCGTCTTCAGCTGTTCAAACGAAGAAAATTTGAAATAGAGATCGCTAAATACGGTCGCGATAACATAAAGGCGAGTCAGTTATTAAACAAACTTGATCAACCGAAGAGCAAATAAAACCTCGTGTGTTATAACGCTGTGGTCCTCGTCGTTCAATATTCCTGTTGTCCAGTAAAGTTTCGCTTCTGTACGTTCCTGAGAGGTAAATATTCAACCCCACTAAGCTGAGTGTTTGTGGAGATCATAAAACGTTCAGGGACGCTTGCTAAAACGAGGCTGACAACGGCTAAAGACGTAATGCTCGAGTTCAGACGCTCATATCAGAGCGCTAGTGAATAGAGCAATTAATTTCCCACTATGATAGCAAGCAAAAAGATTTACACATGCAAGAAACATTCCAGTGTTATCTAACAAGCTTTCACAAGCAGCAGGATGAGATATTGGTGAAAATTATCTTCTTGCTTGAATACCGCTGTGTTCTGCTTGGGGGTTAATCGGCAACCTTCAATACGAATTGAGTTGGTGTTTGTTTACTTGTTTTGCTCGCTGTGACAAAAATTGTCTTACCACTGTTCTTGCCTCCTGCTGTTCTGTTTTCGCTCTCGGATTCTTCAGCTATGGACGTGTAACGTCGCTGTAACATAGTAAGTTTGCAGTATGTCGCCGCCGAGGCGAGATTCCTGTTCTGTTTTGAAAACTTAGAAGTCGACTTATGACTTCCTTTAGTCAAATATTTTGTTTGCACAAATGCCTTCTTCGCAGCTCTTCGCTTTCAAAACTCAATAACTCCTCAACATTGCCCTCAGTAACGACTTGGGAAATTAATCATTGTGTCTTCAGTTTAATCATTAATCCCGATTTTATTAACTTGAAAATCTTGACCAATATCCCTCCTCCGACTTAATTAAAGTTTAATTATTGTTCAAAGAAGTTTGCAAAATTCCATTAATGTAACGTTAAGTAAGGCACCTCTGTAAAGAATTTCATAATTGCTTTGAATTGACTACACAAAAAGCTACAAATCTCCCCGTTTTTTTTCTTTTTTTTTCACTTTCGTAAATGTGTTAATTGCTGCAACGGATTGCTCATTTTTTGGTAATTGTTGTCTGTGACATTTTTGGAACTTCTTTGTTCTAGCATGTCATGTTTACATGTAAATGAAGACGTGGGAGGCCAGGCTAATTGTAAACAACGGCACAAAACTTTTGTTTTGTGAAAACCACACAATATTTGTCTTAAACAGTCTAGTTCAAAATGACCGACCTCGGTGACATTTAATTTTTAATTAAGTGTCCGTATCTGGCTTTGAGTTTGTTTGCTTTGTCTTCAGTCTGTAAGGAAAGTAACTTTTATAATTTGACCCTAATTTGACGCTAGGGAAGGGAGCACAGTTTTGGCGCGAAAAGGGTGATATTGTCGGTTTACCGATGACTATCCGATCCGGTTGTCCAATTAGAGATGAAGACGAAGAAAGCCGAGTGCTCTGCGTATCGACGACAGTATTTTTGAAGGGGCGAGGTAGCATCACATTACGAAGCGACTGCGCTGGTCTTTTAACGAAAGCTCCCAGGCGTAAACTCCATTTCTTTCCTTTTCCTTTCAGATTTTGCTGAAAACAAAGGAACTAGTTCAAAACGTAAGACGTCAAACCTTTGTTTGAGATTTTTTTTCTGGTGTATCTGTGTTATGCAGGTGTCCATGCTATTTATGTGTCTGTATTATCATGAGTGTCCGTGCTATAGAGGTATCCAGTGGTTAGAGTTGTCTTCATCAAAGAACTGTCTATGATGAAAAGCTTCTGGATCACAAATACTCTGCCATACCATAAAACGTTCTCTATTTTCTGTGGTGGCCAGATGAATTTTACGGTCTGTGATATCGAGGAGTCCGTTGAAGCTTACGTTATCTTTAAGTGGCCTTTTTTCCTCTCCTTCTTTAGTTGGGCCTTGATGTGATTTATGGAGACACAGATTCCATCATGATCAACACAAACACCACTGACCTGGCAGAAGTCCGCAAGATCGGAAACAAGGTTTGTCAAGTCAGGATCTTGATTGGAACTTTTTACAGATCCAACAAGTTATAGATGCTGTGTTCTTAGAGATTTGGTCTAACTGTTTGAAGCGTGTTCTTATTCCCGTGTCAATCTTCTCCAATGTTCCAAGATTTCCTTCGATTTGAGGGATAGTCACCGTAGAAAGTACTTAACATATTTCTCAAGTGAAGCCGGAAATGTAGTTGTATTTTTTTTGTTTACAATTCAGTTGGGTTATGGTCAATGCTGGGACCGTCAGGGGATAGGGTTTACAGCCGAGAGGTAATCAAATTCCTCCTGAGGAATTCTTAAGAAATTCTACAGAAAAGTACGGAGAATTTGTAATTCTGACATAAGCACTCACCGGGACAAAGTATTAAAGCTCTTTTACTAGCAGTAACTTGCTATGAAAGCTTTACGAAACTGACTTTTGATCACTGACTCTTCCTTAGGTGAAAAACGAGGTTAACAAACTCTACCGATTGCTGGAGATCGATATTGATGGCATTTTCAAGTCCATGCTTTTGCTGAAGAAGAAAAGTGAGTTCTACATATCACATCAACTTTTTCTAAAAATCAGCTACCAGTATAACAGCTTTTAACAGAAGCAGATCACCTAGATAGGTGATATGCTTCTGCGTTCATTCCATGCCACAGAAAATGCGGCCATCAGAATAACTGGAAAAACGTCGTAATTTCGGCGGTATTACACAAAACCTTCCCTCATGCACCATGCTTATGTCGCAATGATTGTGTTTTGCACTGGATTTTCTATGACATGGTATAAAATAGTTGTGCAACGCTCTTCGATGGTGTACCATGGAACCTCCCTCTCACCACTTGTATTTTTCTCGGTATGTACACACGAGCCTAAATCCTCGTGTGTATACCGAGAAAATACAAGTGCCTCGAGGGACATTCCATGGTTTATCACTCAAAAGCGTTGCATAACAAGTATGCATAACTTGTTGGTAAGGACTGTTAAAAGTCTTAACTGATCGGCACTCAGTTAGTGTAACCATATATTTTTTTTCTTTAAGGTACGCTGCTATCAGTATTTCCGAGAATGAAGACGGTAAGGAATGGAATTGATGGTCGATTTTTCATGTCTCCAATAAAATATTCTGAGCATATGAAACAGACTTTTTATTTGCGTCAAAGTCCTTCCGTTACGGGATTGCTTTTGTGTCATAATGGTTTTGTAATGACTCTTAATTTCTAGTAACAGAGACAAACCAACAAAAAAAAAACCGGTTTGCTTTTCATGAACACTCAATGAAGTGAAGGAGATGAAGGGGTTGGACATTGTGAGAAGGGACTGGTGCGAACCTCGCAAAGGACTCTGGGAAGGTACGTATTTGACCCATTGCGTGAACGGATGAACGTGGGAACTAATACAACAAAAAAATCAAAAAATATTGAAGCTGTAACATGATCTTTTTCAATTTTCTCTTGTAGTTACGTTCTGGCACAAATCTTGTCTTCAGAAGCACGCGAACGATTGTGGAGAACATTCATGACTATCTTATATCAGGTACCTTATGACAGTACATTACTTGCAAGAGCTTTTGGGCGATTTCAATTTCGGCTTGATAGAATTCACGTTGTAAATGTAATGTAAATCTTATTTGCAGTACGTGTTCATGCACTTAACTATACAAGCACTAAGCTTAGCTCATTTTACAGGCATGCCACTAAAACAAACAAAGGAAGCAAATATTTCAAATAAACGTAACATTGTTAAAAATAAAAAAAAAATCCCGCTAGTGGCAGAGTGGAGGCCTTGAACCTAGGTGCTCCCGGATAACAACACCAGCACCCTAAACCACTCGGCACAACGCTGTGTTATTTTTTAGTCAGTATCTTTATAACCTTTAGGGTGCAGTAAAACTAGTATTTTCACAGATAATTTTCAGTCTATGTCGTGTTTTTTTTTGGCGTAAATTTTACTTTAGCTGTGTTTCATCACGGTTTCTCCGAAATTGGTGTCCGAAATTGTCGTCCGAAATTTGTCAGAAATGAGATAAGTGTCCGAATTATTATGCAAGTAATGTAATCAGAATCTTAGAGACCTTCAGTATCTCTATTACCATTGTCTTAACTCTTACAGCTCTTATCATAGTTCTAAAAGTCTTTTTTTTTCTATTTTCAGTTGGAGAAAGCGTGTGCGGAGGGAAAGTTTGACATTCAGAAGTTCGTTTATCAATAAGGTATAAGGTTCCACTGTCTTCTGGGAAGCGTGATGGCCTCATGGTTAGTGTGCTTGTCTCCGGATCGAGCGGTCCGGGTTCGAGCCCTGGCCGGGGACATTGAGTTGTGTTCTCGGGCAAGACACTTTACTCTCACGGTGCCTCTCTCCACCCAGGTGTATTAATTGATAAAGGCGAATTTCATGCTGAAGGGTAACCCTGCGATGGCTTAGAATCCCACCCGGGCAGAGAAGTAGAAATACTCCTAGTCGCTTCATGCTACTGAAAACAGAGTTTAGGGCTTTGAGCTAGTTGTGCTTAACCCTTCAGATCAAAATGTTATCATACAGCTCTTTTAATGTCAGTTCTGATAATTTCGTGGTACATCAAGATCTTAGTTTGTAGTTGATGATTTTCTTTATTCTTAGTACCTGTTTGTTCGATAACGTTTGGTATTGAATTGAGAAATTGCTTTTTGATTACTCCTGGGAATTAAAACGATAAGAGGCTTTACTTTGTTTCCTCTGTTCAACGTTGATTCCTAAGACTTGCTTTGTCTGACCTTGAAATATATACTAGTTTGGTTTGGTTTACTTTCTTGTAGCAATTGACCAAATCACCCCATGACTACCCCGACAAGAAGTCGTTAGCTCACGTCAACGTGGCTCTGCGCATGCTCAGTAAAAGGAAGAAAAGTAAAACGCAGGAGATACTATACCGTATGTCATTTGTGACGTAAGTACAAAGACCAGTGTGTTTTTAGGTTTTTCCCGCTTGGCGCAAGTTTAGGTTTGTTGTCAAGCGCGAATGTAACTGGCTCATCTGTGAACGGTGGCATTGTGCCGTGTTCATGAGGACGATATTTCACTCCTTTTCACAGTGCCTTTTTACAGCCAGCCAAATTTAACGCTGGGGGTAATCCTGCGATGAACTAGCATCCTATCTATGGGGGGCGGGGAAGTAAAATAAATACTCCTAGAGATAGGGAGCGGCCTGATGGGCGACTTCTTAAAGAACTTGAGCGTGAACTTAGACTTCAGCTTTGCACGGAGAGGGTGAAAATGAGCTGAAAAGAGCGATCTACTCTTATAATTTATACTCCTCGAAAAGTCGGATGCATTATTATTCAACTTCAACTTTACTTTATTTAGCACTAGAGTTTTTTTTGTTACAGTATTAACATGAAAAAACAGGAAAGGATACATTGTTATTTTTTTCGCTTAATCTTTTATTTTAGGATGGTTCTACATTGGCTGCCACCTCAACGCGCCCTATCATCCGGAACGAGTTCTGTAAATCTGACACACTGAAGATCGGTATCCTTTGAAATGACGATGAATTCAAACAGAGCAACGTAATTCTCGTAAACGCAACCACATTACTAGCAAGTAATTTCGGGACGAATTTTAATTTGGGACAAAAGAAATGTACGGAAATAAAACCTTCCGAAATGAAGTACAGTATAAAGCTTTTCAGTCGCTTCAAAGTTTCCATTATACCGGGCTTTATGGAGCAAATAGAGTCGAGACCATGCTTGACATACCAAAATCACTTAATTTGTTATTTTCTAGTCGGCATGGGTTTTGCTAAAAGCAGGCCCACGGCCCGGCACGGCCCGGCACGGCCCAGCGCGTCCGAAGGCCCAGCCGCCCGCGGCTCGCCACGGCCCCGCCATGGCCCGGTGGCCCAGTCCCTGACTCTCAACAGTTTTTTTGTGTCAGCGGTAAAATCCAAGCTGCATGAACAGATCTGTATCGATCTGCATCGGGTTTCAGCGTTCAAAATGGACGACGGTGAGTTTGAATTCGTTCACCACTTAATAATTTGAATCCTTGTTTCTGTTTCAGAGATACACAAAGAAAGCATGCCAACGCAAATCGACCGCCTTACCAAACCTTCTTAACTGTTTGCCTGCGATTGCACAGGGTTACCGTAAAATCATCTGATTACAAAGTGACAATATAATTGCCTGATAAACTGACAAACGCAGCCTCGTGACAATTCGCAGTTCATATATCTCATTATTTAGCTCATGACATTTTCAATCTCAAACTGCCGTTTGAAAATAACTTACATCGTTTGATAATGTACATCCTCCCTATCAGTTCTGTACAAAGACGAATAACAAGACTATGACGACGTTTTCCCACTTAGCAACAAGCAACGAAAGAAAGGATCGAATAGGAACTGAAATGATTATCAAAATGGCACTGAACTGAACTCACCACATTCTCGTCCCCAGAGGCCGCGCTCCTTTTGGTCAGCACCAAGAATCGCGGACCTCTGGCCAGGTCCAACACCGGAAGTCCGCGACTTCCGGTCACGGACTTCCCGTCACTCTGCGCATGTTCAGAGTCAAGTCTGACAAATCTGATTGGTTCTGGTCTCAATCTATTGTGTTTACAAAGCCATTCAAAAACGGAATGTCGTTGGACTTAGCCAGAGGTCACGATTCTTGGTGCTGACCAAAAATGAGCGCGGCCTCTTGGGACGAGAAATGAACTCACCATCGTCCATTTTGCACGCTGAAACCGATGCAGATCTTGTGCATGCGCGTGGATTTACCGCTGGACAATAAAAAAACTGTTGACAATCAGGATGGGCCGCCGGGGCCATCGCGGGCCGCCGGGCCGCTGGACCGCCGGCCCCGCTTTTAGCAAAAACCCTATTTATAACCGTGAAGTTTTTGTGGTCCTCTAATTGTATCATGCACGCCATAATACCAGCACTTTGTGAATCCATGTCTTGGGCTATAGCCTTTTCCTTAATGCGTTAAATATCACAGACGTAAAATATTACCTTGCCAATCAAGTTCACCAGTTGATTCTCGTTTGTGTGATCCTATGACGGTACTGACGCGGCGCACATTGCACAATGCCTGGGTAAGTAAGTGACCTTTTGTGATTCGTACATGGAGCTCGGTCATAACGTTTCCTCGTCTCGCAGGTCTGGACCACGTCTGGTTACCGTGGTAACTCTGCTATGCACGATGACGAAAATGACGCACTGCTTGGTGGCCAGGCCCAGATGACGACGAAGAGAGATTTAAGGTGCGCTTGAAAAATAAAAATAGAATTGTGGAAGTTATAACCTTAATTATTTCACACAAGGACAGCAAGACGTCACCAGATATTTCTGTTTTTTCAGTTAATAGAACGGGTTAAAAACATCATTTATGTGCAGTTCTGGATTTTAGCAACTGACCAAGGCCTCTTTTTTCTCTTGTCCGCTTACGTAACTGAGCTATAGAAAATGAGCCGTTCAGAGATGTCTGGTTCGAAGCTAAGCTCAGCTTGTTTAGCTGCAAAATCTCGTAACACAGTTAATAGAGGAAAATGGTTATCGAACCTGGCATAAGTTCTTTGTATTTGTTTTTGTTGGTATTTTTGGGGGTTCCCTGTGCCAAAACCTGACAAATTAAAAAATACAAAAGGTGGTTAATGTTTGCTCATACAAGTAACCAAAAAAGCATTTGTGATTATGTACTGCATAGTGTTGTGAACATAAAACAAGATGTGCGGGGTCAACGGGCCTTCCAAACATAACACTGTATAAAACAACTATGAAATTCTTGTTCGAGTTGGTCTTTTGAATGATTTATTGGGCTTCTTAACCATTTCCCTATGCCCGAATGAACAGAAATGTTAGCAAACAAGGATGATTTTAAAACGCGAGGCAACACAACAAAAACCTGGAGTAACACAAACGAGGTAAAAAAAAATTTTGGCCAAAAGTCGCCCAAACATTGCCCTATTTAAAATATTTTTATCTCCTCCGTTCAGGATTTGTGAGCGATTCTGGCATCAAATGCAAACGTCCAAAATTGTGGCCAAGCAAATGGACTGTTGAAGTCCTGTTTAGAAACACTTGTAAGTACAACAACAAATTATTTGAGCTGAAATACACTTTTACTCGTTCTGTCGGCCATTACATGTGTGCAGTGTCCCTTACTAACAAATACAGGAATACGGACACCAAGAAAGGTCCCGTGCCAAAGAGGCCGTATTAAGCGGGCTCTCAGTTATAAAGTCAAGGAAGAGACGTTTTAGATCGATAAAGGAGAGAAACTAAGGCGGACCATTTTTATGGCAGCAAAAATGTTAAATTGCGTGAATGTAACGGGAAACTAACGGAAACCTAATTAGTCATTTATCACACTCTTGAGAGAAATTTGTCATCAAGCAATGGAAGGCGGAAATTTTGAACAGCACTTAAAACATTGTTTTAGTGTCTTCTGTAAGTTGGTCACTGTAACAGCGAACAAGTTATTAAACTATGGAAAGCAGGGAAAATTGCAAACATATAACATCTTATAAACGTCATCGCTGATTTCCTTCCATTGAACGGCGTGCAAGAACACAATCATGGGACGTCACTAGATAGATAAACATCACACGATATTTTTACTTAAGGCGGGCGAAATACGAGATACAAAAACCCTCAACTTGTCGCGCAACATTGTTTTCGTTGCAAGTTTTCGTCGATGTTTCCCGTTTTTACTCCTTGCGTGATCACTTTGACCGGCAACCAAAAAACATGTGTGGTTTGCGGGTTGAAAGAAGTTTTTGACGAAAAGTAGAGCGTCGCGGGTCTACTCTGAGCAACAAATTTTGGCTTTTGTTGCTCGTTTTTTCATCAAAACTCACAACTTGTCGCGCAACAAATCTGCTCGTGCCCTAGCAAATCAACCAATCAGCGCGCGCATTTCTTCAACCCGCAACAAATGTTTT
>JAHPZR010036078.1:0-13622 GCA_019787425.1 Platygyra sinensis
GGTGTATCATTGTTAATATCATAAATCTAATAACATGAATGACTTACCGAAATAGAGCTTGAATTTCCTCCTTTGTCTTTGAGAGAAGTTTGCGATAAGTTATCAAAATAACAAGCGTTTATTTAGAAACAGAACTATTCTCTGATTCATTACACTTGCATTCATTATGGGGGAGCAGGGATGGCGCAGTGGTGAGAGCGCTCGCCTCCTACTAATGTGTTCTGGGTTCGATTCCCGGACCCGGCGTCATATGTGGGTTGAGCTTGTTGTTGGTTCTCTTCCTTGCTTCGAGAGGGTTTTCTCCGGGTACTCCGGTTTTTCCCTCTCCTCAACAACCAACATTCCAAATTCCAATTCGATTTGGAATTGTCAAGCACTTTGTCATGAGCCTCTGGCTCGGGTAATTGCCCAAGCACTCCCCGTGTTTGACATTAAATTTGCATTTACATTTTTTTTACACTGGTGTCAAGAGAATATCACTGCTGGTGTACAATAATATCGTTAACAATTAAAATCTTATGATAAATAAAACTTACTGCAATGTAGTGTTTCTCTTGGCTTCAATGTCACTCTTCTTGGCAACAAGAAATTTCTGCGATGAGGTAAACAGAATGAAAATCGTTTTAGAAGGGAGCCCGCATTGGTGTACATAAAATATTGTTATCATTTTGAAATCTGAAGGAAAACATAATTTACTGCAATGGAGTAATTCCGTTGACGGAATTCGCTTTTCTCGTCGACGACAAATTAAAACTCTGTGATAAGCTAAGCTAAACAAAATATAGAGCACTGTTCACACGACTGGTGTGAATTTGTTGAATATTGTTAAAATTGTAAAATCTAAGAAAAAATGACTTACTGTAATGGAGCTTTTCAATGACTTGAAAGTCTCTCGTCTGCGACAAGAATGACCCACTGGGCGTTAGCCCTAGTAAAGGGAAACAGGGAACCACACGAGGCAAAGAAAAAATCTTTTGACCTCGGTTGGAATCGAACCCACGACCTCCGGAATAGATCTACCGTTACTCTGCCGACTGAGCTACAAGGTCGCACAGAGAAAGTCGGGGACGATTTAGGATGGTGAATCGCGGCGAAGAGAAAGTAAGGGTACATATG
This sequence comes from Platygyra sinensis, assembly GCA_019787425.1. Taxonomy (NCBI): domain Eukaryota; kingdom Metazoa; phylum Cnidaria; class Anthozoa; order Scleractinia; family Merulinidae; genus Platygyra; species Platygyra sinensis. Next base: position 1,117 of record JAHPZR010036078.1, read on the forward strand.
AATGTTGTGCCGCGTAGCACTGGGAACACAAATAGTGGAACCAGAGAATTAACTCTGAAGTGTAAATTATAGTGCTACTTAAACCCATGAATAACCCACTGGGCGTTAGCCCTAGTAAAGGGAAACAGGGAACCACACGAGGCAAAGAAAAAATCTTTTGACCTCGGTTGGAATCGAACCCACGACCTCCGGAATAGATCTACCGTAGCACTATAATAGCACTATAATTTACACTTCAGAGTTAATTCTCTGGTTCCACTATTTGTGTTCCCAGTGCTACGCGGCACAACATTCATATGCGACAAGAATGGTCTATCTGTGGTAAGCCAGACAAAATCACCAACATCATTTAAGAAAAGAACTGTTTTCCTCTGTCAGTTCGGCGTTAGTGTAGACAGTTGTAGATAAATACTGTCAACATCGTAAAATCTTATGAAAAATGTAACTTACTTCAATGGAATGTTTTCGTTAACTTGTTTCTTTGAAGTCTCTCTTCTGAAAACCGATCGATGTTCAGCCTTTACGATCAAGTGGAATTTAGAAGTTTCCCAACTTTTTATCTCAATTTAAAGGTTCACGAATTGAGATTTCTGTTTTTAGCTTTTGTCGGTTTTTGGCAGATTTATTTTTGGAACACAATGTTGACTTTGGATTTCAGTTTTGTCATTTCATTTTTGAACTCCACATTTGGTGTTTCGGTGTGTTTACATTTTTGTTTCGGCATTTCGGTTTTGGGTTTCAGTTTTTGCATGTTTTTCATCAATTGGGCACGTGAACATTTCTTCGACCAAGTCTCGCTCGGTCAAAGCGTAGGATTTGAAGCTAACACTGTTTCTAATTTTGCACAAGAATTTTACTGTGAACAGCACGGTTACATAAAAGTGAATTTTACTGTCCACTTTACAGGCTGATTATTTTAACCAATGAAGTTATAGTCTTCTTACAAACAACCAAACGCCGCAGCTATGCATCTTAACAATGAAACTGCAAATTCATGAAATTCCAGGAGGCCATACCAGTTTTACCATTTCACTCTGTTTTTTATAATTTAACGTCATTCTGCCAGAATGCCTGTTCTTCAAACACAAGTGGCATGAAACATCTCCTACTATAACCCCACCCATCCCTCCCTCAGCAACGCATGCACAAAAATTCTTCGATGTGTTTCCTCACTCAATCCAACAAGTAAAACTTGATTCACTTTTTGTAACGCTTGACGAAACGAAATGTCATTTCAGGGTGTGTGCCACACAAGGCAAGTGTTAATGGTTAGTTATGTCGCAACAAAATTTGTGACAATTTGAAAAATTTCCCAGTTTAATATTCTCGTTATTCTGTAGATACTGAACGAGCGTGAGCTGATGACGGCATATTCAATGTGGTGGCCATTTTCAGAGTTGCAATTTTTCGTACTCGGCGTCTCGCTGTGTTCGTTTTTTTTTTCGGTTTTGCTGCTGTTGTCTATACAGGGCCCCTATGGATACCAAACTTTGAGCCGATTTGGCTACCCTGCTTAAATAAAGTTTCACTTTTACTTTTACTTCTTTTGAATCATTACATAAACAATACATCCAAGACTATGCGCTGCAGTCAAAGCATATTAAGATTAGAAAATGGCAATACAAAACTTTTGTTTCTCTCTTTCAGCCATAGAGTGATTTGTGATGATATGGAGGCGGCGTTTTAATTCTTGCCTTGTTCACGTCAAGGGTTGTTTATAAAGTAAAAGGCCAGTAACTTTATAGCTCTTTAACTTTGCAAATTTTCATGTTTCATGTTTCAATTTCAAGCAAGAGATAAACAATTTATTTGTGGACTGCCCTTCTGCGTAAAATTTGTTTCGTTTTCTAGCCTACTGTATCATAGCTGAACGAACCCCAACGTTTTTCAGCAAAAAACTTCTCTTTAAAATAGAAGCTCTTAAACCTCGCTATTATAAATTGCAAAATCCAATGAATTGTTTTATTCTCTTTGTTAGTATTCCTTCTCAATCAAGTGCTACTGAGAATATTGACGGCATTGTCTACTTCATGTTTTCTCATTTCGGTTTCCCCCAGTCTCCGGTGATTTCCACTTTCACAGATTTGTTGTGATAGCGTTTTATTCAACTTCCTTGGTGAATCTATTTAAGAACATTATTAAAAATTCTACATTTCACATGTTGTTGTGAACTGGCCAGTGTTGATTTTTCATTTTCTAGATATCGATATCCGTCCGGGAATGTTTGAAAACATAAACTTTGCAATGACGTATTTCATTCATTCATTTTTGGTCGTTGTTTTCGGTGTTCCGGCCATGATGTTTCTTTTATTTGTTTTTATATTTTTAACTTCAATGTGTTTCAAAGCTCGTGAACATGACCCCCCCCCCCCCCCCCCCGGGAAAGCTCCTACATGATGTACGTTTTAGCGGAATCAGAGTTTCAAATTCCTATGCCTCTTTTCACTTTCGGTGTAAAGAACCCTACCCTTAATTTATATGCTGACCGAAACCTGACCTATATTATTGGTTGTATTGCTGCTAAATTTAGCGAGTGAAACAAAATCTTGTTTATAGACTCGTGATTCCGATCTTGTGACTAGTCTTGTGACTTTAAGTGAGTGGCTTACTACTGCACTGACACGGAATCTGTTAGGAGTGCTGTTCCGTTTCAGAACTATGGCCGTTTTATTTCTTTCTCTGATTGTCCTTCTTGCCTCATGCCAAGCAAAATATTTGCATGAACCACTCACTAAAGAAGCGATTGACTATATCAATTCAGCTCAGGAAATTTCATGGAAAGCAGACCCGGATTATGCCGGTTACGATGTCGAGCATTTCAAGGGTTTGTGCGGCGTCCCGTTGGATGGCAAAATCCCGCCACGGCCGATAAAGCTTGGACTCCTCTCAGGTTAGTTAAATCAGTGTAATCTTCAACAATGAAAAACAAAAGAAAAAAAACTTTGAGAAATCACTCTGCTGCACTATTTTTATTTTTTTGGATGTACATGTTCATGCCAATTAATTGTCTGTGGCAGTGACCAACTCGAAAGCTTAAGCTACTTTGGTCACTGCGCACATTTTGCTTTTTTCTAGCTGTGTAACTTAGTTTTTATTTTTGTTTCTTTGTTTCTTTATTGTAATGTACTGAAATGTTAATGCTATAATTTTGTAAATAGTGCACAACAATAAAAATCTGAATCTGAATCTGCACGCTGTTGAATGGCTTCGTATCTCGTGTCACTGTCGGCCTCCTCCCTCTTTCAAACAGTGGATTTACTGTAAACTTGTGGAAAAAATGAACTTGGGTTCCATGATTTGCAGGGTACTAAACGAGCCTGCCCTCTTGAATAATTCAATTTCCGCAAGGGAATTCGAGAAGGAATGCAAAGCAGTTTTGATTACAATTTATGCAAAGTCATGATCGTGCTGTTGGCCTTGCCTCGCCTGGCTGGGGATTTCGTTTTCTTTGGCATTGTACCAATTTCTGATTTCTGATGAAATCGTCGTGGAAGGAAAGGGAAGGGAGGGGGGGTTTGGGTGGTGACGACCTTGGTGAAATTGAACGTTTTTTCTTTGCTGTTTTAATTATCATTTAGAGAAGACAGAATATGAAGCAGTTGATATCCCAGATTCTTTTGACGCCAGAGAGGAGTGGCCCGATTGTCCATCGACAAAGGAAATCCGTGACCAAGGGTCTTGTGGAAGTTGCTGGGTCAGTTTGTTTCTTTTGACAAAATCAAGAGGGGGGACTTGAGTGGGGTTTGCACCCACTCCTACATAAACTTGCAGGAATTGTCTCTTTAATTTACAACTTATCAGCTTTTCACAGGAACCATTACTTTCTGTCAAGCTGGTTAAGTGACTTGCAAAAAAATCACCTTACGTGAGTTTGCTTGAAATAGGAGTAAATTCTTGACATTCTTTCAACTAACATGAAAACATTTTCTAGAGAATTAGTACAGATAATGAAAACTTGATGGATTAAAGGACTAGGAAGTAAGTTTGCATCAGTGATTAAACACAACTCACGACAGGAGGGGTGGGGGGGTTGTACTCTTTTGCATGAGCTATATAGGTATGTGAGGCCCCCAAGTGTATGCCTGTTAGCTGTTTTGGGCAGATATAGGGTATGGCTTTTTGCCTGCTAGACTTGATCATGAATTGGGTATGTTTTTTTAGGAAAAGCTATATCCAACCTAATTAAAGCATTGCAAACAGTCTGCTTTTCATTGGTCTGAACTAGGCAGGTCTGAAACAGGGAAATTTTTGGTCAGGTCATTAATATGGAAGGGAAAGATCACCGATTGTGGTCTTAATGGGGTAAAGGTTTAGGGAAGTGAACCTTACACCCTCACCCAATTTTTCTGGGAGAGTGCCCTCCCCTCCCTGAGAAACTAATACTGTACAGGTTAACACTGAGCAATAATTTTCCAGGCATTTGGAGCTGTGGAAGCCATGACAGATAGAATCTGTATCTCGTCTGGTGGCAAACTAACGCCCCACATTTCTGCTGAAGATTTGCTTTCATGCTGTAGCAGTTGCGGAAAGGGGTAAGTGGAATTATCTTTACTATAGATTATTTGCTATGGAACCATTCAAAGGAATGCTATGGGAATGCTAGCAACACAAAAATAAATAAATCACGATATATAGAGGGCAATCTGCATCGGCCTATCTTGTTCGAATTGGAATTTTGAGATGCTGGTTTTGTGGAGGAAGGAAAACATGAGAACCCGGAGAAAAACCCTCAGACCAAGCCAAGAACTAACAACAATCTCAACCCACATATGGCACCAGGCCAGAATTAAACCCAGGTAAGATTAGTGGGACACGAATGCTCTTATGACTGTACCAACCCTGTCTCAAGAGCAGAAGAATTTAAAGGAAACCTCAGACCAGGAAATGTACACCTGTTATTTATAAAAGTCTGCTGAACATGATGTTGATTTTTCTAGTGATCATTAGGGCGTCTTTTTCTTATTACAACCACATTGTTTGCCTAAGGAAGACTCCAAAATACTAATTCTAAACTTGAGTTGTTTTAATTCCCAGGTGTAATGGAGGACTCCCTAAAGCTGCATGGTAATAATCAGTTTTTTTTATCTTGATAGTCAAAAGTAAAGTTGCATCCATTCTTTGAACTTGAACAAAATAATGAGTAGTTTGTATTGTGCGATTGTCTGGGTGAGGTTAGTTCTGAAAAGAGCTGCTGTTGGTGAAGTTCTGACCTTTTGACAACCTGAGCAGAAGTCATCTTCAGTTTGTCAGTCGAAGATGTTTAAGTCTGGTCAGTTGAAAGCGATCGGTCAGTTAATAATATGATATGATATGATATGATATGATATGATATGATATGATATGATATGATATGATATGATATGATATGATATGATATGATATGATATGATATGATATGATATGATATGATCTTGTTAGGTACAATTTTGTCCAAAAATACAACAAGACAACCTGTTGGCAAAAAAAACATCTTTGCATTAAATTTTAATCTTGTAGTTCGAAGCTAAATGTAACACTTACGTGACTTAACTGTGACACACATTAAAATGAATATTAAGAAACCTTGTGTGGTCAGAATAACTAGCAGACAGGGGAATTGCATCACATCTTAAGACTACAATCATCACACAACAGTTGCACTAAGATAAATCATGTTGGTATGATTGAGAGTTTTGTTGTAAGCAGATTATGTACCAGGATGTTTGCTCTTTAGGAATTATTGGGTTGAATCTGGGATTGTAACAGGAGGCCAGTACAATTCAAGCCAGGGATGTGAGCCATATGAAATTCCTGCTTGTGATCACGATGTGATAGGGAAACTCAAGCCTTGCAGTAAATCCATTCTTCCCACACCTCCATGCACAAGGAAGTGTGAGCCAGGTACCGGCAACTACTGTAATCACAAGAAATAAATATTGCTGGCAGTTCATACACATAGACACTCTATGCCAGGCTATGACTGTTAAAACAGTTCATGAACCTAGTCCTTGCCAATCCAACCTGAATGAATTTTTTGTGTCATTGAATTGACCAAGTAACATTAATAATAATAATTAATGTCATAGAGATCATTCTGAGACATGCCAAGGCACATCTAGTTGTCTCCACTGTTTTTACTGACCAGTTACATGTACATTTTGCCATCAGGGTACAACGTTTCCTACGCAGATGACAAGAGATATGGAGAAAATGGTTATGCTGTAAGTAGTGACGTGGAGAAGATTCAGACAGAAATCATGAATGGTGGCCCTGTAGAAGGTACATTCACTGTCTATGCAGACTTCCCTAGTTACAAGAGTGGTAAGTGTTTCAATCCCACGTTTAACCTGCTAATTCTCCTAACTCACTACCTTACATTTCTTATTACGGCAGATCAGAGAATGAAGTGACACATCAGGCTGACAATTTTTTTATTTGTTCAGGTGTATATCAACACACATCTGGAGCACCACTTGGTGGGCATGCCATTAAGATCTTAGGCTGGGGAACAGAGAATGGCAAACCCTACTGGTAGGAATTATCCTAATGACTGGAAGTTTCTCGGATTTTCATGAAAAGTGAAACATGAAATAAATAATGTAATTTTTTTGATGTTATTTTCAGGCTCGTGGCAAATTCCTGGAATACTGACTGGGGAGACCAAGGTAAAAATTAATGTTACATGTTATAAGGTATTTACGTAGTTTGATGTCCAGATGGCAATGGACAAATGGCACCATAACCCACAAAAATTAGCAAAGTGGTTAGTGGATATGGCATTACATGACAGTACGTTGCAAAGATGCCAGGAGAAACTTTCTGTTTTGCAGTGAAGCTCACAAGCTTCCTTCTGCTTCTCCCGGCAGGGTACTTCAAGATTCTGCGAGGCTCAGATGAATGTGGAATTGAGTCAGGCATTGTTGCTGGAACACCAAAGCTGGCACAAGAACCAGTCAAGAGTGTTTTAGCTTAAACTTCTACATGGATGTATCAGGAAAATCTAGATGGCATGTAATGCTGATTTAGCTTGTTAACAATCAATTCTGTAGCTGATAAATTGTTAATAACAAAACTGACTGTACAATACTGTAGGCTTAAGACAACAGCATACCACCTCTTTACAAGAGCAACTGGACATTAAAACTCCTTTAAAAACAGTTCAGCTACTGGTTTAAAGTGGTACTTAATGATCAAATGTTTTTTTGATTTCTTAGATGTATCACATAGAATTCCATGAAAGAGTAAAAACGTTGTTTACCATTTGCAAACATGTACATTAGTTCCGGAGATATTTAAGTTTGAAAAATGGGTAAAATATACAAATGAAATGACTGATGATGTCATACACTCAACACCATATTATTTCAAGTATATAAATAGAGCTATCTTGGCCAATTTGCAATGCAGACCATTGAAACTTGGTAGGCTTACACAATGTAAATATTTCTATAGGAAATAAACCTATGGCTATAAAAAGTTATGTTCCCATGGCAACTCACTCTTTTTCATTCCCAACCCACTTGATTTCAATAATGTTAGTAATTTTCAGCTCAAGGTAACATATTTATGCTTGCTAGATCATGCATATGAGGCACCATTTGCAAATATGAAAACGGGATGTAAAAGGTGGCCAAAAATGCCTTCAATATTGGGGAGGTCTGGAACCCAGTATGTTGCCATGATAACAAAACTGTTAAGTTTGTATTGTGGAGCACATTTAATAGAATCTTACTGAGAGTCAGAGAGAGTCGAACATTTCTGAAACAACTTGGCTGAGATGCCTTTTTCATATTTGATCAAAATTTGATTGAGTATATTATGATGTCATCACTTAATGGCTAATTTGCATAGTTTAAAAACTTGAATATCTCTGGAACAAAAAGAGATATTTGAAAATAGTGAACAGCACTTTTCTTCTCATACAAACTACTTGTCTATGTTTAAAAATGGCTTCGACAGGAAAGATGCAATTTTCATCATAGTGCCACTTTAAAGAGTGTGCCGAGGTAGTAGGACATAAAGTAGGCTTGTGAATGAATAACAGCTACCAAATAAGTTTAAATTTTGTTTAATTGTAATCAGGATATGGTACCAGTATTAGAGTTCTGAAAGACTTGGTTGTCAACGTTCTTTGTGAGAGTTGCCCATTAATCACTGAAAGCTGATTGGGGATCTATTATCTCTTCACTGAGCTGTAGCTGTCTTGTCATTGATAGTTTTCTGGTGAAGAGATATCAGTTTGTTCACTGAGATTGTCCAGTTGTCTTGCTGAAAAAGTAGTCAAAGTCATATGGCTCCAAATTTTTCCTTCCTCCAACTGAAAGTTCATGCTTCTCATACGACTGAATCTGGAAAGGAATTCAAAAGTACAATGTGATGAACATCCAAGCCACAGACTACTATAGACTGCGAGCAGTCTCTCTTTTGCTCGAAAATCCGTAGGGAAACACGAAAGGAAGAACTCGAAACAACATCTGCGTGCCAGCGTAATATGCGAAGTCGCGAGCCGTACGTAGCGCGGGCGTCTTCCGACGCCCGCGCTACGTACGGCTCACGGCTTCGCATATCACGGCTCACGGCTCGCGGCTTCGCATATTACGCTGGCACGCAGATGTTGTTTCGAGTTCTTCCTTTCGTGTTTCGAGCAAAAGAGAGACTGCTCGCAGTCTATCCCGGACCGCAAATCAGAAATGATCCCCAAATTGGACCGCAAATGATCCCGGACCGGAAATGATCGCCATATTGGACCGCAAATGATCCCGATCAAAAAATAAGGAATGACATTGATTGCGGAATAGGGTGGATATGGAATTGGCGTACGTGAATACCGATATTTTTATTTAAGCCATCTTATAACTATAATGGCTCACAACTTGCTTTTTTTAATACTTTCGATTAAATTTCGTTGCTAACTACGATGTATGAAATGCACCACTCAATCAATCATCAAAACACCGTTTGGCTTGCATTTCTTTGCAATTCTCAATAAAATTATGATCAGTGCAACATACACTAGATATCCTCTTTTGTTTAACACTGATATTTCGGTGTTATAGTTAAATAACATTTTATCAGCCATTAACGCCACTCGTCTTAAGTTTTAAACTAAAATATAATCATGAAGAACTGTGACAGATGAAGCTGTCACCTGAGTAGATTTCCAAAGCTACAACACTTCATCACTCTGTAAAACACCTAGTGTGAAGCACTGGAAATTTGAACAAACTTATTTTGCAATTTTTTCTTGGTCGTATTTCTGCTTTAATTCCTCGGGAATGACTACTTGAGTATTCTAAGAAGCCAAAATTCCAAACTATAGTTATGAAGTTCAGCTACATGACCAAACAAGGCCAACGCTTGCGCTTCGTTTTGACAATTAGCTGTTTGTTAGGTGCTTGACTACTATTGCTACCGGGATTTCGAGAATGTTTACGAGCATGTGTATTTTTTAGACTTCTAAGTCAATAGATCGTTTTCACATAACGTGTTTTTATCCTCATCAGGCATAAGAGGCGGTATATTTATATCCGTTTACAATTAGCGTGCATCGTTTGGAAACTAGAGCATTTTGAAAGTTGCGTGACACAAGGCTACGATCGATTTTGTTAAAAAAATATATCCTTATCTCATGATTTTGAGCCTTTTTAGAAGTTAGAGCATTGGGAAAAGTGCTTATGTAAATGTTTGTTTGTTTAGTACTGACAACCAGCCGCCCAAATAGCCAAAGTAAGGTCCAGATGTTTAAGCTATATTCCGGCTGCCATGTTACTGTACACGGTTGTCCACGAGCATGGCGTTTTCATACTGGGCCATGTAAATTCTGGGAAACATTTACGACGAATATGTGAAGTTTGGGGACACGCACAGGCCCAGAACTTGGAGAAGTGTCTTATATTAATAGTTATCTTCTATAACATACATCACATTTTCTTAGCTTTTTCCATTGGCTGGTTTTCGATTATTATTTTTTTTTTTATTGCGTGACAGTGAAAACGATCTACACCAAGCAGCAACTATGGAATATTTTTTTAAATGTTATAACATGTTTTTTTAGTTTTTATGTGTTATCACCTTCCTCGGACATAAATCCATGCCATTCCTTATTGATCGGGATCATTTGCGGTCCAATATGGCGATCTGTACGGGTCCGCAAATGATCCCAGGACCGCAAATGATCCCCAAATTGGACCACCAATGATCCCGGACCGGAAATGATCGCCATATTGGACCGCAAGTGATCCCGATCAAAAAATAAGGAACGGCATGGATTGTGCAATAGGGTGGATAGGGAATTGGCGTACGTGAATACCGATATTTTTATTTAAGCCATCTTATAATTATAATGGCTCTCAACTTGCTTTTTTAAATACTTTCGACTAAATTTTGTTGCTAACTACGATGTTTTGAAATGCACCACTCAATCAATCATCAAAACACGGCTTGGCTTGCATTTCTTTGCAATTCTCAATAAAGTTATGATCAGTACAACATACACTACATATCCTCTATTGTTAAACACTGATATTTCGGTGTGATAGTTAAATAACATTTTATCAGCCATTAACGCCACTCGTCTTAAGTTTTAAACTAAAATATAATCATGAAGAACTGTGACAGATGACGCTGTCACCTGAGCAGACTTCCAAAGCTACAACACTTCATCACTCTGTAAAACACCTAGTGTGTAGCACTGGAAATTTGAACAAATTTATTTGTAATTTTTTTCTTGGTCGTATTTTTGCGCTTCGTTTTGACAATTAGCTGTTTGTTAGGTGCTTGACGACTATTACTACCGGGATTTCGAGAATGTTTACGAGTATGTGTATTTCTTAGACTTCTAAGTCAATAGATCGTTTTCACATGACGGTTTTTATCCTCATCAGGCATAAGAGGCGGTATATTTACATCCCTTTACAATTAGCGAGCTTCGTTTGGAAACTAGAGCATTTTGAAAATTGCGTGACACAAGGCTACGATCGATTTTGTTAAAAAATATATCCTAATCTCATGATTTTGAGCCTTTTTAGAAGTTAGAGCATTAGGAAAAGTACTTATGTAAATGCTTGTTTGTTTAGTACTGACAACCAGACGCCCAAATAGCCAAAGTAAGGTCCAGATGTTTACGCTGTACACGGTTATCCACGAACATGGCGTTTTCATACTGGGCCCTGTAAATTTCTGGGAAACATTCACGACCAATATCTGACGTTTGGAGACACACACAGGCCCAAAACTTGGAGAAGTGTCGTATATTAATAGTTATCTTCTATAACATACATCACATTTTCTTAGCTTTTTCAATTGGTTGGTTTTCGATTTTTTATTTTTTTTATTGCGTGACAGTGAAAATGATCTATTCCCTTCGAGGAACAAAGCAGCAACTATGGAATATTTTTTTAAATGTTACAACTTGTTTTTTTTCAGTTTTTACGTGTTATCACCTCCCTCGGACATGAATCCATGCCATTCCTTATTTTTTGATCGGGATTATTTGCGGTCCAATATGGGGATCATTTCCGGTCCGGGATCATTTGCGGTCCAATTTGGGGATCATTTGCGGTCGGGGATCATTTGCGGTCCTGGGATCATTTGCGGACCCGTACAGATCATTTCCTGTCCGGGATCATTTGCGGTCCGGGATCATTTGCGGTCCTGGGATCATTTGCGGACCCGTACAGACCAACTAAAAAGTCCTCAAACACAAATTCCCTGTCTGTTGAAATTTGTGCAACCGTTATTTCTAGTGAGGGCTATGATTATGAGAATCTAAATAAAGTGCATCGTAATATGGTTCCAAGCACCCTGAGAGTGTCTAATAGCAGCTTGCTGCTATTACCATTTTGTTTATAAATAAGTGATCTGCAATTTACAGGATGTATAAATTTTGCCTTTTTTCTAGTAGATGCTGAACAAGATGGAAATTGTCATACAGAACAGAGTGTCCGTCCGTGGCAGCCTCCGGCTGTACATTGACGGTCATTTCCCCCACTTTCGATGTGTAAAGGCTAGCCTGACTATAATAAATTTGTTTTTCCCAACAGATACGAGACACTATCAACACTATTTCCACACTAATACTGTAACAAATTACCACTACATATCCTTGCCAGCCATCATATTAAAAAAAGTTTTAGAAATGTTGCACTCTAATTTCTGTCTGCCTCTCGCTTCTGAATGGACCTGATCCCATGTTGCTAAATGACTGCCAGAAACTCACTGCAATAAGGGCAAGTTCATTTAATATGATAAGGTGGGATGAGGATATTGAAACTTGAAGCTTGAAATTTTAGCAGCCCACTTTGCTAGCAGTACAATTTTTTGGTAGTCAAAAAAATTTCACACCCCCCTTCCCCTTCAATTCCTTTGCTCCCCCGAAGAAAGATCCTTATACTGTATTAAATATATTCACCGTTATTGTCTTCAATGGTTTATGCTATGACAGACTTGAGATCGAGTTGTGATGAGATCCCTGTTGAGTTCTCGAGTATTTATGCAGGTCGCAGAGTGCCTACCTCTTATTGAATCAA
>JAHPZR010036081.1:0-7500 GCA_019787425.1 Platygyra sinensis
AACAACGAACGAACCTCTACCTGTCTCACTAGTATCTGAGCTACACAATTACGATACCCGCAGTGCATCATCCAATCAAATCTTCATACCCTCATTTCGAACGAATCTTACGAGACTTTTCCCTGGAAGCATTATTGGATGTTTCTTTTGGAATAATATCCCGCAATTTATCAGGGACAAACCGTCTTAAAAAAATATTTAGAAAAGAACTTTTGCGCTGGTATCTTGCTCAATACTGGTGAAACTTTGTCCTTTTTATTATTTACCGAACTATTTTCCTTCACTTTCTAAATAAAAATCTAAATTTTTTGTCATCTGTTACTTTAAGGGGCACAACATTAGTTTATCTAGACTCGATGTGGCCTCTCATTTCCTTTCCAATATACCATGTAAATTAATTCAAGTGTTGTAAACTTGTATCGTATGTTTATTTTTCGTTTTGAATAGTAATATTGTATTTTTAGAGATTGGAGGAGCAATTAAAAAAAAAAAATAATATCTAACCAACTCAGTTCGAAAACGAAAAGAGAGCTCAGAATGAGTTAAGTTATACTAGGAAACAGTAAGAAGAGTTATGAGAGTTATGAACGAAGGTGCTAAGGGTTACGGGCAAACTAGCAATCGATCGAGTTTTTTTACAATCGACTGCAGAAATTCTCACGCACTCATAGGCTATTTTGTTGCCAATAAGCGGAAAAACACACGAATTTCTCATGTTTTACCTTAGTTCTGTCCCTACCACATGATTAAAATTAACGTCACTTTTTTATGATTTTCATCATAACATTGTCAAAGTAGTCTGTGGATCTGCTCATGGATCCACAGCTACTTTGACAATGTTATGACGAATTAAATTCGTGATCAATAACAAGACAGACACATGGAAGACTGGCGTCTCTTTGTTAAAATGAAAAAGCCAAATCGGAGTTTCAAGCATTAGAGCATCCAGCATGCGTTCTTTCCTAATTTATTCTTTACCTTAAAAGTTACTAGTGTTTAAATGACGTTTCGGCATCGTCGGGACGTCATGCATTGTCAAGGAAATTCGTTGGTAAAAAAAAAAAAACAGATCTATAGTTATCCGCATAAGGTTTATTGTCGGGTCAAACTGAATTAAAATTTGTTCGGCCATTTTTTTATTTTATTTTATTTTTAAAATAATACATTTTAATATTTCATGCTGTCCCGATAATTTGTATGATGTACTCTATATTGTCAGCAAGCCTATAGTTCATAAGCCCCCGGCTTCTATATAGCCTTCCTTACCATTACCACCTTTAAGATTGTTAAGTTATCGTCTTTAAATTGTCATAAATTTCTAGTGTATTGCGTTATTTTTTTGTTTATCTTTTGTGTGGTTAATGGAATAAAAATGGAAGTGCCTGCTCAAGTCGCCGCACACGACTTTTTTGCCGCTACTAACCGCGTTGAGGCTTGGGGCCGAGCCATCAAAAATCTCAAGATATTTTCTATTGGTTGGTGTGCGCGCGAGCCCCGACAGATTGTCCGCTTGGTCCACAGCACACTAGCCAACAAGACCCGACAAGACGTTTTGAGATCTAGCACTGTCAGATATCGCCCAACAATCCTGTCGCAGACTTGTCTACACTACCCACCAGCCGACAAGTGAACATCTTTTGTCGGCCGACAAAAAATTGGCCAGTGTGCGGCGGCCTTTAGGGAACTAAGTCAATTTAACAAACAACTTTGCTATAAATTTACTTGTGAATGACACTCCAGACAATGTTGAAACGTCGTTTATTACTTTCGCTAAATTTTTGTTTGAAATTATTTCCTCTACGGCTTCTTTCTTCTTCCTGCTCCCGGAGTACGGGAAAATGAGAGACCTTGAGAACGAGGTTACCTTACGTCGCCAATTAAAAATAAAGCAGTGTCGAACGTGCAAAATTTTAAAACATAAGGTTATAGGCAATTTAACCCGGCCAAACGATAGCAACATCGCAACGCAACATATCCCAACATTGTTCGCCCAGCATTTGCAAGCTCCGGGCCAAACGATCGCAACATTTGAACGCAACAGATCGCAACTTTGTCAGACGCAAAACTGTGTTGCACGCATTTGGCCACCCTGTTGCAACGTGTTGCGACATGTTGCGAGTTGAAAATCGAACTAGTGCGCATGCCCAGACCCAGCATTGCTGAGCGAACCTGGCCAAACGACTACAACATCACGCAGCATCCATAAAGGTTGCATGAAAAATTTGACCATTTTCAAATTTGAACCAACAACACCCAACATGTCGCAACACGGTGGAATGTGCTGGAAACGGTTTTGAGCCGCCTGAACAGAACGTCAGTGTGGTCTTCAGGATTTACGCTTGAAGTGGAGTTAAATTCTTCTCGATACGTGAATATTATTAGTACCTCTAACCATTCTTTCAAGTAGAACGTTAAAGTGCTCTTTCTTCTTGTGGAACAAAGGCATGTTCTTATGGCGTCAAGTAAAACCTGTCTGCTGAATCATCGGAGTAGCTAGATCCGTGGAACATACAAGACTTAACATATTGCTTTATGTGGGTGTTTTTGTTCTGTGTGTTGTTCTTACAGGAGACTGATACGGTCTCTTGGTTCTTACCCTTTTATTTTCACGTCGGCCAAGTTCAAAGATTTTCATCAAGGCTAGTGGACATGATCGATATACAGTACTGCATAACGGTGAAAATTCAACGCAAACGTAGCCCCAAAGGAAAAACAAAAAAAGTATATTTGCGGCATCCTAGAAGTGTGCCGAATTAAGAATTATGACCTTATTTCATGTCAAGCACTGTGTGCGCATGTCAAATGTTTTTCATGACAAGAAAGAACGAAAAAAGAGAACGAAAGCAGCTCTAGGGAGAATTTACGATTATTACAAAACCAAACGCGGATGATCTGACTACGACACAGTGTTTCGTGTGACGAAAGAACTCCTTGGATCGACATCAAACTGGAATAATTAAGACCGTAAAAAACATAATTACTTCAGTTTGACGCATATAAATTATTGTTAATTTGGCGAGTTGTGTTTGACCCTTAAGCATTATTTCAACCGTAGCCACCTCACATCTACGAATAACTTGCTCATGTTTCACAAAATGATTTCAATTGATATTTTCTCATTTACTTCTGGCCCCAGTTGTTTCAAAGGCTGGGTAACGCGATCCACCGGATAAATCGCTATCCAGTGGATAAGTGTTAACAAAACAAACCACGCTATCCGCTGGATAGTGATTTATCCGGTGGATAGCGTTATCCAGCCTTTGAACAACTGGGGCCTGATCGTTTCCATCTTTTAACTGTGACGTTCTGTTAAACTAATTTGTCAAACTGTGTATTCAGGTGGCTGTTTATGCCTGTGGCTAAATGATTCTTCTCAGAGACAGAAAACCTCTATCAGACCATAGATTACAGTGGGTTATAATGAACCTCTTTCGCCGTTGTTTTGATAGTTTTACTGACACCTTTGGTGCAAACCATTAGTTTGTCCTATGATTATACCGCAATACAAGACAAATGAAAAACACCTCTGTCTTTGTGGCGCAGTATTAACTGAATCCTCGTCACCTGTGCGTGAAGACTTTAGTCCTAACATATTTCAAAAGTTGCCGACCATTTAAATCACAATACATCAGAATACATCTACTGATATAGAGAAAACTCAGTTATTTTGCAACATCGATAACTACTTAAAATTTCCTCGATCTAGTTTTCAGTGAATAAATACAAAACCAAGCACCTGGCGTATTATTTAAGGCAATCAGTTGTTTCTTTGTAGGTCACCCGAAACGCCGCATTTTGAATATATTTTAGCTAGATCTTTATCAAAACAAACTACTGCAAACATATTGGTCGAGTTATCTGCATGCCAATGAGCCGTTATTTACCTCCATAGAGTAAACATTTGTTTATTTTACTCTTATCTGTAGTTCTGTGGGTAGAGCAAAGCGTCGTTCCTCAGAGAATTCGTTATTTTTTTTTAGTGCATCTTCGGTCATTAGTTGTTGTTCACAATTCCTTCCCAGGTGGTCTTCTCAAAAAAGGAAAAATGGCTCGTTTAATATCTTCACAAATACTGCTGACCTTCAAAGATTTCAGTCTATCTACATTTCAGAACTGTCCTGTGCAAACCCTAGTGACAAAGACGGCAAGAAAAGTCACTTCGTCATGAACACGCGTGTTCATGACGAAGTGACTTTTCTTGCCCGTCTTTGTCACTGGGTTTGCACAGGACAGTTCTGAAATGTATGTAGTAGACTGAAATCTTTGCAAGTCGCAGTATATTGTGAAGATATTAAACGAGCCATTTTTCCTTTTTTGAGAAGACCACCTGGGAAGGAATTGTGAACAACAACTAATGACCGAAGATGCACTAAAAAAAAATAACGAATTCTCTGAGAACGACGCTTTGCTCTACCCACAGAACTACAGATAAGAGTAAAATAAACAAATGTTTACTTCTATGGAGGTAAATAACGGCTCATTGGCATGCAAGAACTCGACCAATATGTTTGCAGTAGTTTGTTTTGATAAAGATCTAGCTAAAATATATTCAAAATGCGGCGTTTCGGTGACCTACAAAGAAACAACTGATTGCCTTAAATAATTACGCCAGGTGCTTGGTTTTGTATTTATTCACTGAAAACTAGATCGAGGAAATTTTAAGTAGTTATCGATGTTGCAAAATAACTGAGTTTTCTCTATATCAGTAGATGTATTCTTGATGTATTGTGATTTAAATGGTCGGCAACTTTTGAAATATGTTAGGACTAAAGTCTTCACGCACAGGTGACGAGGATTCAGTTAATACTGCGCCACAAAGACAGAGGTGTTTTTCATTTGTCTTGTATTGCGGTATAATCATAGGACAAACTAATGGTTGCACCAAAGGTGTCAGTAAAACTATCAAAACAACGGCGAAAGAGGTTCATTATAACCCACTGTAATCTATGGTCTGATAGAGGTTTTCTGTCTCTGAGAAGAATCATTTAGCCACAGGCCATAAACAGCCACCTGAATACACAGTTTGACAAATTAGTTTAACAGAACGTCACAGTTAAAAGATGGAAACGATCAGGCCCCAGTTGTTCAAAGGCTGGATAACGCTATCCACCGGATAAATCACTATCCAGCGGATAGCGTGGTTTGTTTTGTTAACACTTATCCACTGGATAGCGATTTATCCGGTGGATCGCGTTACCCAGCCTTTGAAACAACTGGGGCCAGAAGTAAATGAGAAAATATCAATTGAAATCATTTTGTGAAACATGAGCAAGTTATTCGTAGATGTGAGGTGGCTACGGTTGAAAATAATGCTTAAGGGTCAAACACAACTCGCCAAATTAACAATAATTTATATGCGTCAAACTGAAGTAATTATGTTTTTTTACGGTCTTAATTATTCCAGTTTTGATGTCGATCCAAGGAGTTCTTTCGTCACACGAAACACTGTGTCGTAGTCAGATCATCCGCGTTTGGTTTTGTAATAATCGTAAATTCTCCCTAGAGCTGCTTTCGTTCTCTTTTTTCGTTCTTTCTTGTCATGAAAAACATTTGACATGCGCACACAGTGCTTGACATGAAATAAGGTCATAATTCTTAATTCGGCACACTTCTAGGATGCCGCAAATATACTTTTTTTGTTTTTCCTTTGGGGCTACGTTTGCGTTGAATTTTCACCGTTATGCAGTACTGTATATCGATCATGTCCACTAGCCTTGATGAAAATCTTTGAACTTGGCCGACGTGAAAATAAAAGGGTAAGAACCAAGAGACCGTATCAGTCTCCTGTAAGAACAACACACAGAACAAAAACACCCACATAAAGCAATATGTTAAGTCTTGTATGTTCCACGGATCTAGCTACTCCGATGATTCAGCAGACAGGTTTTACTTGACGCCATAAGAACATGCCTTTGTTCCACAAGAAGAAAGAGCACTTTAACGTTCTACTTGAAAGAATGGTTAGAGGTACTAATAATATTCACGTATGAGAAGAATTTAACTCCACTTCAAGCGTAAATCCTGAAGACCACACTGACGTTCTGTTCAGGCGGCTCAAAACCGTTTCCAGCACATTCCACCGTGTTGCGACATGTTGGGTGTTGTTGGTTCAAATTTGAAAATGGTCAAATTTTTCATGCAACCTTTATGGATGCTGCGTGATGTTGTAGTCGTTTGGCCAGGTTCGCTCAGCAATGCTGGGTCTGGGCATGCGCACTAGTTCGATTTTCAACTCGCAACATGTCGCAACACGTTGCAACAGGGTGGCCAAATGCGTGCAACACAGTTTTGCGTCTGACAAAGTTGCGATCTGTTGCGTTCAAATGTTGCGATCGTTTGGCCCGGAGCTTGCAAATGCTGGGCGAACAATGTTGGGATATGTTGCGTTGCGATGTTGCTATCGTTTGGCCGGGTTAAATTGCCTATAACCTTATGTTTTAAAATTTTGCACGTTCGACACTGCTTTATTTTTAATTGGCGACGTAAGGTAACCTCGTTCTCAAGGTCTCTCATTTTCCCGTACTCCGGGAGCAGGAAGAAGAAAGAAGCCGTAGAGGAAATAATTTCAAACAAAAATTTAGCGAAAGTAATAAACGACGTTTCAACATTGTCTGGAGTGTCATTCACAAGTAAATTTATAGCAAAGTTGTTTGTTAAATTGACTTAGTTCCCTAAAGGCCGCCGCACACTGGCCAATTTTTTGTCGGCCGACAAAAGATGTTCACTTGTCGGCTGGTGGGTAGTGTAGACAAGTCTGCGACAGGATTGTTGGGCGATATCTGACAGTGCTAGATCTCAAAACGTCTTGTCGGGTCTTGTTGGCTAGTGTGCTGTGGACCAAGCGGACAATCTGTCGGGGCTCGCGCGCACACCAACCAATAGAAAATATCTTGAGATTTTTGATGGCTCGGCCCCAAGCCTCAACGCGGTTAGTAGCGGCAAAAAAGTCGTGTGCGGCGACTTGAGCAGGCACTTCCATTTTTATTCCATTAACCACACAAAAGATAAACAAAAAAATAACGCAATACACTAGAAATTTATGACAATTTAAAGACGATAACTTAACAATCTTAAAGGTGGTAATGGTAAGGAAGGCTATATAGAAGCCGGGGGCTTATGAACTATAGGCTTGCTGACAATATAGAGTACATCATACAAATTATCGGGACAGCATGAAATATTAAAATGTATTATTTTAAAAATAAAATAAATAAAAAAATGGCCGAACAAATTTTAATTCAGTTTGACCCGACAATAAACCTTATGCGGATAACTATAGATCTGTTTTTTTTTTTTTACCAACGAATTTCCTTGACAATGCATGACGTCCCGACGATGCCGAAACGTCATTTAAACACTTAGTAACTTTTAAGGTAAAGAATAAATTAGGAAAGAACGCATGCTGGATGCTCTAATGCTTGAAACTCCGATTTGGCTTTTTCATTTTAACAAAGAGACGCCAGTCTTCCATGTGTCTGTCTTGTTATTGATCACGAATTT
>JAHPZR010036081.1:12500-39619 GCA_019787425.1 Platygyra sinensis
CTCATGCTTCCCTGAGAGCTCGAGATTCTTCATACATTGTGATCACAAAAATGAAAAAGCCATCGAAGCCCATAGAAATTTAAATTCGTAAGGTCTATTCAGGATGTTTTTAAAATAACCATGTTTAAGACAACAACAGGAGCCCTGACAACAACAACACAACAACCCCAACAATAACAACCAGCTTGATCAACCTGATTGTACCCTTGTGACTGTCATCCATAAAAAGTATTTAAAAAAATAGAACCGATTAAGAACTACTATTAGAATATTTACTTCCCGGTGTAATCATAGAAACCAGCAAGGCCAAGGAACGATTGCATTAAAGTGTAACTTGATACAGATCTGGTTTATTACTGGTCGACAAGAGGGTACAACTCAGGCGCCATTCATGACACCTTCACACCTTCCTATAGTTGGCATAACACATCTGAGAAGGATGGTTTTTTCGGTCGTCAGTCTGGAATTGAGAGCTATCAGCAAACCGTAGACGTATCAGCAAACCATCCTGACGTGAAAGGGCGAAGGAGGAACTCCGACGAAGTTTTATAGACTTTTTTACGGGAAGGCACTTCCCAGAGGACCAAATCCTTACCCCTCTTTACATACCATTTTTGACAGAAAAGATGACCTTTTTCATGCAGGAATCTATGATGAATGATAACCGATTTACAAAACAATGAGCGCCGAAGGCGCAATCCCGGGGTAGTTACTCCATGAACTGTCTTGGATTTCCTCTTTCCTGGGTTTCTTAGTCATCAAGTGAAAATTTTGGCCGATTGCCTTAGAACATGGTACTGCTTTTACATACCTACAGGACACTTTTATCAACCCTACAGGATGACCTAAAAGAAAGCCCCAAAAATGACAGTTTTTTTTATATCCTTTTCTATCCTTCGACGACTTCAATTCCCTTAAAACCCCAACCTTTTTATGTTAAATGCCTCAGGGGAGAGCCTGCTCGTATAGTCCATTATAAGGAGTACCTTACCATCCGGGCACACTTTTCCAACCTGCTAGCAATAGCCCTTTTCACGGTTAACTCTGCTCATTTGCATTATAATGAAATCTAGCATCTATGTGAGACAATTTCGGGCTATTTCGCAGTTTTAGCCCGAAATGGCCTCCCACCACGTTGAATTACATTGTGATGCAATTGAGAAAAGATAACCGTGAAAAGGGCAATTTCCCTCGTAATTCCTCGGGGCTTTCTGTGTTTCAAGCTTTTAATGTTGTTTAGATTTACATTTCAGCAGCAATCTAACGTGGTGGTGGTGCAACAGCCAGCGGGTTATCCTGTTGTGATGCAACAGACCTCAATGGCCCAACAGGTAGCCTATCCTGCTCAGCCATATCCGGGACAGCAGCCATACCCGGGACAGCAACCATACCCAGGACAGCAGCCCGTTATGCTGGCCCAGGGTGGCGAGGCTCCGCCCGGCTATGATCAAGGTGGTTTACCGCCGAAACAGTAGCAGTCATTAAGTTTTTAAGTCTGTTAGCCTCTTGCGCAGGATTCCTTTAGATTCGTCATGTGATCTCTTCAGATTGCGTGACGAGCCCTTAGGAATGCTACGCTGAAAGCTAACCGCCTTTCAACTTTTTTTTTACTTTAATTAATAAAGCATGTACACTAGCAGGTTTACATAAAGTAACAAAGAACACCATTCTTGTTTTTCCGTTGTCCTTTTATCATTTAATGCAATGTAGAAGGTATTTGTACTTCAAATAGGTCATTCGTTAGTGTTACACCTCCTTCCGCAGTCAATAGGGAGTTTTAGCAAACCACGACGGCGACGGCGACGAGAGCGTCACCAAACAAAAGATTTAATGAGCAGAAATATGGTTCTGCACGTGCATTTTGAGCCTTGGTACATTTCTTCGCCGTCCTCTGCAAAACAACAACGTGAAATGACCAAGTTCTACGTATTTTGGAGAACGTGAACAACAATGGCTAATTTTTCGTATCGCCTTTTGCAATTAAACGCTGTCAGTGCATATTTACCCTATGCAAGGTTTTACACTGATAGGCGCACTGAACAGATTTACAGAGTTGCGAAATTCGAAGGTAAAATATAAATTCATTTTTTACAAGGCGTCGTCCCCGCCGTCGCCGTCGTCGTTGCTAAAAATCCCTAATATTCCTTCGCGCTGCTCTTTACAGGGTCAATCATAGGGCGTTGCGTGACTTATTCAGGGTAACGGATCTTGACGTGACGAACCAAGGTTCATCAGATGCCGGATGTTTAACTCGTAATATCCAAAGGAGCATATTGGAAAGTTAACTATTCAAAACACTGCTCTAGAAATTTACGTAGCGTAACTGCAGAGCATAAAATGATTGTGTGTACTATAGATAACTCAAAAAACAATAAAGTGCAGTTGTCGTAACCGCAGTGGAAGTTGTTACAAAGCATTTTATATATTTTATAAAGTCACCCAGCCTATGGCCATCAATAGGCCATTTCAGTGGGGGTAGCTAGGGAGACTTCAGGGGGCTTAAAGACTTTCGTGTTTACGACCAATCAGAAAAACGTTCAGATCAATTCTAGAATACGGACAGAGGACTCGTGAAGTAGTTATTTCAGGCGTTTCTCTTTTTCTCCTTCCCCCTGCTGTTTAAAAAAAAATTTAAAAAAACACCTGATCGCAGGTTACATAGCCTGCGTGGGAGGCGTCCGAAGGGGAGGGAAAGAGGAAAGACGAGTGCGTAAAGCGCTGGAGGATCGTCCTAAGGCTTTCTACGGCCTGTCACGCAGGCTACAAGTTACAGTGAGGTCTATATCAAAACAAGGTCTTCACCAGCCTCGTTCTCATTTAAACAGTTATATGCTTTTCAGAGACTCAGTCTTAAAATTTCGCAAATTTCAAATCAGCCTCGATATTTTCATAAAATAGTTGAAACCTCATAAACCCACTACTTGATTTGATTGATTGATTTCTTTATTCTCTACACTTGTTTTGACAACAATTTTCTCATCGCCCACGCGTTCCCATGATGTCAATAGAGAGATTAAGCACCGCGTATTTTTTTTCCCGCGAACGGCAGAAAGGGTCACGTGGCCTGACATTTGCCGCGTTTGTCGTTTGCCGGCCGCCGTTTCTATTCGAGGAGGAGATTTTTACCGTTTGGAGGAAACGCGAAAACGTGAATATTTGGAGCCCATTTTAACCGACTATTTCTACATTTTGATCTCTTGCTTTTAGAGATATGCTTCGTTTATCATCTTTCTTCTACATGAACTGCTTGTAAAGCTAAAAGAGTTTCAAATTCAAGCGGAAAATACAACACCTCTCCGTGTCCATTTTTTCTAGTCGCAGTGAATGGCGATCTAGAACATTTGCCATACATTTGCTTAGTTTAAAAGGAAATTAAGAAATATGGGCCTGGCCTGTACTAAACTGGAACTGTACTTCAGTTAATACTTTTAACAATAAGTTGAAAGAGTTTCTTTTTGAACAAGCATTTAGTTAGTAACTAGTTAATTGTAACTGTTTAGACTGTTTTTGTGAGTTCCCATTTCCGCCGTGTCGTCGGGAAGCTTAAACAGACAAACGTCGCGGACAGAACGGCAAACGACAAACGGCTAGCCGACGTTCAACGTTCGCCGTTTTCACGGTGCTTAATCCAACTAATGGCCAAGTTGAAAGAGGCGGAGGAATAGCGCATGCACTTCGTATGGACGGTTATACAACAATAAACACTCCTGTATCAGTACAGTTCTATTTATATTTTGCTATTGAGTAGATTGTTCACAGATTGAAACCAGAAAGCTGTATTTATTGATCAACCTTGCGAGCTTATTGGAAACTTCGATTGATGGCTCCTTAATTTAAACCGCCCGAAATTTTGATGCTTTATTTCAATCCGAATTTCACAGAGCGCATGTACATCTCGCGTGTCTCAAAACACTGGACAAGATTCAAAGTTTGAAAGAGTTGCCTTGGTTGCACCCTTGACTATAGAAAATTCACGCAAAAGAATTAACAATCATTGGATGAGGTTGAGCAAAATATCGTGATTTGACAGTGCTGAGCACGGATCAATTATTTGCCGAAGCCGAAGGCTGAGGCAAATAATTGACAAATCACGATATTTTGCGACAACTGAGTGCAATAATCGTTTTATCATTCTATCAACAGGTTTATTTTCATATTTCAATCACTTCCTGGCAGCTCAGGGATGCAATCTGCCATTTTAGTCTCGAGAACGTGGTTCCAATTACCCATGAGCAGAATATTATTTGCAGCAAAACACGTTTAGACGGTACTACGCATGAGCAGACCATTATTTGTAGACCAGTCCGGGATCGTTATCATTTTTGATAACCTCGACCAAAACAAACCATAAACCAATCGTTGCACAAGTTTTCGTTCACGTGACGTTATTTGGTAGCAACAGTGTATAATTCAATATGCTGATCGACGAGGCGCTGCGGTAAAAGGAGCTACTCACAACATCACAATGCAGCTTCATTGAATTAAATTTATGTTTGCTTCATAATAGGTTATGGTATTATGGAATAAAAACAGAAATGTATGGAAGAAAACTGGCTTTGTCCAAAGTTACTGCGAATTTAATTTCCAGATAGACACCGTGTGATATTTGTTCCGCGAGTAAAATGACACAGCGAAGGTAGACAACAAATATTCTGTTCACAAAAGCGTTGTTTATTGACACGAATATGATAATAGCTTCTATTTTCACTCAGGCTTCATTTTCTTGGTAGCTGGCGAAGCTGCTTGCGTGATAACAAACAGTATAACTTGTAACAGTTAATTCAACAGCCGGGCTCGGCGTAGTAACACGTAAAATGCAGGTAGCTAACATGTTCACGGAATATTTGTTCCTCCAGGGCTAACATTTAGAGAGCTTAAAACCATCCTCTATTAACTACGTTAAAACATATCTGGCAAGACAAACGAGTCGAGAGAGAAAAAACCTGGCAAAAAACAGGTGTCAAACTCTACAAATTTCACGCGGATTGCAGCGGAAGCCAACCTGACATGACCGATGTCCTTCCAAAACGAGGGTCCCCAATAGGTTTGGCGGGATGCGGGATTTGGCTTTTTTTCGCGGTGATATTCGGGATTTGAGCTGAAAAAAGGTGTGGGAAGCGGGAATTTCACTTACTGGTGAGAGCGGGATTTCGTGTTTTTATAGGGTTGGGATGCGAGATTCACAAAGGAAACAGAGCGGGATACGGGATATCAATTCCAGCGTGACTTCATCATAAGTAGCGCAAAAACAAGAATTGCGAAGCTGGCGAAAATGAACCCTTTGTGGGTCTTTGTGCGTATAGGTGTTTCTGCTTTCAATTCATGAATAGCAGGACCTAGCAATGGTTCTGTACCCTGTCAGGTCCTCTCAAGTGTCTCCATTGTTGCTTACCCTTTGTTAGTATCATACCTTATGAGGTCTTTGGGTCCTAATTGTGTTCTCTTTTGTTGGCCTCTGACATAAACAACATTTGCCTATTTCCGGCATTTGCGTCTGTAGAGTCTTTATACTTTTGACCTCAGTATCCTCAGGGTCTCCTCAGTCCCGATCTTTTATAGTTTTTTTGTAGTCTTTCGACCTTTTTACGAGCGCTAAGTGTTTTGTTGTGGCCGTATGGCCACACCGGATAGCGGTGACAGTAATCAGTTACCGAATGAACCGAGAAACGAAGTATGCGTCATTATAAATTGCGTCGCCATTTATTATGAAAAGGGTGCAAGCACTGAGGAATGCCTTCTTTCGGAAAGAAAAGTTCCGAGCACAGGTTTGAAGGACACTGAGGTACGCGTCGCTCAAAGCTTTGAAAGAAACTTTCAGGTATGTTTACTTTTTAGACCTTGTAAGTGTATTCACGGTGTGTAGCTGGTGAATCCGGTCTGATCTGGCATGAGCTTCATGCCCTCTGCGCTATACTGTGACTGTTTATGATATGTGGTTTCGCTAACAGAAGTGATTAATAATACTTATTACACGACTACGTTAGTTCAGAGGGCCAATAACTAAAATCAGCCAATCAGATTGCTCCGTTGCCGGTCCAATATTCTCTAAGTATTGGACCGGGCACTGTCCCGAATGATCCCGCACGAAGATTTCTCGTAGTTTTACTTCTTTTTTCTAAAAGTATTTACTCCACATAAAATGTTATTTTTGTTTTCTTCCAACTTTGTTTTTCTTCTTTTTGGAAACGTCAGACGTGAGTAAACGTTCAGTTTGCCGTAAATAAAAATTGCGCGGTTGAAGTTTATCGTGACTTTTCAGTCTATCATTTGGGTTTTTTCTTCAGTCGTGTAATAAATCTCTTATTAACAAAGCTTGCAGGGGACCGTACTGGGAGAATATCGGCCCTTGGTCTTTTTTGTACGGACCTCGCTGCGCTCGGTCCATACTGTTAAGACCTCGGGCCGATATTCTCCCAGTACGGCCCTCGCGCTTGTTTATTAAATAAGATATAATTTAAAATACCTTTCGTTTAAATAGCACGCAAAGTCAGTGTCGAGGGGTATACTTTCCTCAAAGAAGGAAAGGAGGAATTACATCTTCATCTACATATTATATTTGCAAAATCCTATGAGGACATACAGCAAATTCTCTAACACACATCTTCAAATATTCAGCTGATTGTTTTCCAAAACAACAGGACTAGGAATATGGGAGTGAACAATCTCTTTTTTTACTGACACGTGAAAAAAAAGAGACAAAACAAGTGAAACGCTTAAAGAAGGAAATTCAACAATGATTTCTGTTACTTATGTGCTACCCATTTCACTGGACAAGAAGTCCTTTCATATTCTTTTCTGTAATGTTTACTTTTGTAAATTTTTGCGTTAGTTATTATTTAACAAATTAAGAATTAACGTAAAACGTCCTTGCAAAGTGGGTGGGATCGAGATTCCCTAGTGGAAAAGTGCAGGATAGCGAGATCAACGGGAAAAATGGGCGGGAAAGCGAGATCTGAGAAGCCTATTGTGGACCCTCCAAAACCACAGGATTTTTGCTTAGCGAAATATTCAAAGATCCCCAGATCGTACCATACAAAAGGGGCAGATCCTTAGAGATATACTAGTTCGAGCAAACTTCCTAAAGCGGCTATTTATACACGTGAATAGGCGTTGCGAAGGCCTGTTACCCCATTGTTGTCACTCGCTGAATCCGTGACAATAAGCTTCATTGTATAATGACTGGTGTGCCAGAAAACTGACCTAGTTTGGCGGTAGTATCGAAAACGAAGACCCCGAAATCGAAGACCCGAAGACCTAAGACCTACGAACTGAAAACGAAGACCTACGAAAACGAAGACCCTTTTATTTTTAGTAGGAAACTGAATAATTTTGTAGGAAACGAAGTAATTTCAATATAACTCTTCTCGGCCAGAGCTGATGAGTAACAGCGGTTCATGTGGAAATAGACCAAGCCTACTTATAATGAAATTATTTCGATGCTTTCTTTTATGTCGATGTAACCAGCGATCACACTCTCCTTCCCTGTATTTGGCCAAAATGGCCAAAAAGCTCCCTCTTTTCTTGGGAAAGCAACCCTCCAGAGAATGGATTGACTCTGAATTACCAGAATTTCGATGGGAGTAGCTCTGCGACAAGGAAGACATCGAAACAGGCAGCTTCGGAGCCGTTTCCACTACCAAAAGTCGTTGAGGAAGTCGTAGTTATCAAAAAGTTGCTTCGGCAAAACACATACAAGAAGCGTTTGTTTCTCAAAGAAGCTAAAATCCGACCTATCCACTCATCACATAGTCCGAATGAAAGGGTTTTCCACAAATCCATTAGCCATGATGCCGGAGTAAATCTTGGGCTTTTTGGTTTAAATGAACATCGTCTAAGCTCTTTGCGGGATTTCCTGGAACTTGATTTGTCTCAACCGACGGGCAGTATGTTGTTGGATTCTCGTGTTCACACACAAAAATAGCTGGCGGACCATGTTGTCCTTGGTGTTACCTTTGTCCCAGAGGTTTTTTCTTGATTTTTCTCCGCGAGTCGCGTTCGCCGCTCTCGACTATGGTTTTCTCATCTCACACGGCCGGAGAAAAATCAAGAAAAAACTCTGCGACAAGGGTACCTTGGTGTCGAGTATCTTCATGAAAATGATATCGTCCATCTCGTGTTTCTCGGGTTTAATTTAATGTTTTAATTTCAACAGTGTTACATTAATTTAAATTTAAATTAATAAATAATTGAAATTAAAATAATTTAAACATCTACAAATCCCCACCGTGACTTGTAACCAGGAAATTCAAATTTGACGCATAACAGACATCGACATGAAAGAAAACTTTACAAATGTCGAAATCATTCCATTATTAGCAATTATTGAATAACACCGAGTAGGAAAAGAAGAATTCTGCAGATCAAGCTAGCTGTTATTCCCCGAAGCCCATGGCCGAGGTGGATAACATCCTTCGAGATCTGTAGAATTCTTCATATCTTACCAAAGCTAAATTTAATAATTGCTTTATTATTTATTTAAAATAGTTTCAGTTTCTTTATTTCGATTGAACTCGTTACGAAGAGGAACCATTACATGTCTTACATTTGTGTTAGTATTTTATTGATATTCCAGATGATGATAGATCTAGATCTCGAATCCTTCTTAATGTCTATTTTCAGGCTTGGTCTATATATATCTAGATGAACCGCTATTATTCATCAGTTCTGGCCGAGAAGAGTTATATTGAAATTATTTCGTTTCCTACAAAAAATAAAGAGGTCTTCATTTTCTTAGGAGGTCTTCGTTTTCGTAGGGGATCTTCGTTTTCGTAGAGGGTCTTCGTTTTCGTAGGGGGTCTTCGTTTTCGTAGGTTTTCGTTTTCGTAGGTCTCAGGTCTTCGGGTCTTCGTTTTCGATACTACCCTAGTTTGGCCGGCATTTCTTGAAAATATTTCAGGACCACGAATGTGTGGACATTGAATCTTGGACTCAAAAATATAGGCAACTTACCTTTTAATGCATTTGCCGATTGACCGTCTCAGGCGATAAAAATACCCCACGTATGTCAGGCAAACATTAAGCGGGGATGAATAAAATCGTTTTATTATATAAACACCAGTGAAATACCAGGTGAGCTTTCGTGCGTAAACATGATATCTTCACACGTGAAGGTAACATGATATCTTCACACGTGAAGATAACATGATATCTTCACACGTGAAGATAACATGATCACCATTGCTTTAGCTACATAATCTCTTAGAAAGTACTCAGATGTGTTGCCCTATGATCGAAACATCATCGGTTTTTCCCCGGCAATCTTCGGTTATATTCGGAAACCTTCGGTTATCTTCGGCAATCTTTTTTTTTTTTTTATTTAAACATATTTTCTATTGTTTGCCCCAAAAGCGCCTAGGCTTATCAAGGGGGCTTACAATAATACAATAATCAGGCTAAAAAAAAACAGACAGACACAAACAGCACACAAAGACTAAGTTACAACAAATAAATTTACATAATTACAAATGTATTAATTAAACAGTTAAACAGTGACCATCGAAAAGCGATTAGTATTGATTATAAAAGTCTGGACTTCGCGAAATAGAGCACAGTTGATATCATAACTCTGCAGATTTAACGCCGTACAAAACAAAATTAAGTTTTTTAGCATCGCTGCTGGATGACCACGTTTCACCTAGAATATTAGCAGCGGAGGTAAGGAGAAGATTACGTTGGGCGGCATACCTGGGGCAAAACAAAACGAAGTGTTTCACTGATTCAGTGTCAAGACCGCACTCGCAAAAAGGTGATGCACAACGGTTAATTTTAAACAAATATTCTCTTAGACAAGAAAAACCAAGTCTAAGACGGGTGAGATAAATAGATGCACGCCTAGAAAAAGAGAAATCAAATAACTTGTTATAACAATGGGGAAAGAGAGTTGACCTTAACTTAGCTTTGAATTAACCTTAGCTTAGCTTCGGCAATCTTCAGAAAATGTTCGGAGAATGTTCGGAAACGTTCGTCTGGCCTTCGGAACAATTTTGGAAAATGTTCGGGAATCTTCGGAAGTGGTCGGAAATCTTCGGAAAATCGTCAAAAAGCGTGGTCATAAGTATGTTTATATAATAAACAGAATATTACATGACCGCTTGTGGATACGAATTTTATCTTCTCGTGTTTAACTCGATATCTCACGAGTGAGCGCAGCGAACGAGTGAGATATCGAGTTAAACACTCGAAGATAAAATTCGTATCCACGCGCAGCCATGTAATATCCTCTATGTCCTCTTCAATGTCGATACCATGTCGTTCGAATTCAAGCTTGAATTTTTCTTTAGGTCTTGCAGAAGTCTTTTTTGAAGACGCAGTCTTGCCACAAAATTGACATAAATTTGCTGTTTTGATTCTATGGGTACCAGCATCCGCATCTCAATACCTAGGAACACATCAATTACAGATGTAGAAATGGCCGCCGTTACGAACAGCACATCGCAAATCAAAATACCCCCGTGCACTTTTTTCACAGATCGTGCACAAGACTAAAAACAGATTAAATCCCAAGTATATAGCGTGAAGATTAACATATTTTTTGTGATTGTCGCAAAAATCTGCAAGCAACTTAAATCTAATGACAAAATGAAAAACATACCTGATCTGTATGCAAAATTGCTAGCGCTGTTTCACTTTACGAGTAGCATTTTACATCGTTTACGCTGGTCTTCAGCCACCATCTTCGAAACCCGCGGGGCTCTTCCTTTCTTGGTACTTATCGAATAGAGTTATGGGTAAATTACCCGAGCATAATCGAACAAATAACGAGCAAAGCGAAGTGAATACGAAAATTC
The DNA here is from genome assembly GCA_019787425.1 of Platygyra sinensis. Lineage (NCBI taxonomy): Eukaryota > Metazoa > Cnidaria > Anthozoa > Scleractinia > Merulinidae > Platygyra > Platygyra sinensis. The sequence continues at coordinate 23,288 of JAHPZR010036081.1, forward strand.
CCGATTTTTGAAATGGCCGCCATTATATGACGTCACATGGTTATCAAATCTGATAACGAGCGGTAGCAAGAGTCATAATAGGACCTGTCCTATTATGGCTCTTGGCGGTAGTTATGTATTTGCAGGTCACATGGTGGGCTCTCGGCCAATGGAAAGAAAAAAAGTGCGTCGAATGATAAGAACAATTAATTCGTTTCTGTGCTATCACTTGTGTCATCTTCTCCTCTGTCATTTTAGTAACGATATCGAGATTAGTACACCACGATGAACGCTGATCAAGTTGAAGAAAGCAAGGCGAAGGCGGCCGTAAAACTTGGCATTATGACTGGAGTAATAGCGTTAATCGAGCTGATATGTGGATTTATCTACCTCAGCATAGGTGGACGCGATGGTTCTGGCCTGTGGTCTGGAGCTGGGGTAAATAATTGTTGGTTTGCACTAATATATTTTTTTCGTTGTCTACTGTTAGGTCTATAAATTAGTTTTCAGAGTTTTCTTTTCTTCGCTCAATAAGCGACGATTATTAGCTCACGTTTTTCAGTAGCTTAGCGTATTTATATGCCGCTTAAGATGTAGATTGTGCTAGCCTTGCAAGTTGAAAATGTCGCTTTGTATTCTCATTTAAGAATTCTATCAACTTTATTGGTCTCATGAAGAGGCAAATATATTGAAACCAATTGCTTAAATGGTCTTCCACAACTTGAAAATAATGTTTGGTGCCCTCGTTGGACAAAGTTCTGCTTTCAGAGATTTTCAGTTCCTTTCGTGTTTTTCGCCTTAAAAGGCGGAAAAAAGTGACCTCGTCCTGCCTCGTCATACAACACTCAGCAACACGAAGCTAATTGCATTCCACCTACGTTCCTAACATGGGTTTTGCGCATGGACGGTCTCTGAAAATTTGTGCAGATAGATTAGAAACTCTGTGCTTAGTGTCGCAGTTTTGGTGAAGAAGACATAAAACGAGCCGTTATTCAATATTTTGGAGAAGACAACCTGGGAAGGAATGGTGAACAATAACGATTAACCGAGGATGACCTAGAAAAAATTTCGAAATCTCCGCGATCGACTCTTTCCTCTAGCTACAGAACTACTCATAAGAGTAAAACTACTGAGTAGTTATTAAAGATTATGAGAACGCGTTCGACGCCGTGACTTGAATACAGATACAATACAATTCTCCCCGGAGGGGCTTTTCAGAGCTTAACTTCCTAAAAATCTATTTTAATAATTACAATGCAATTTAAAATATAGAACAAAATTTACAATCATTTAAATAAAAGTTAATGTATCAAAAATTACAAGGCAAAAATTTTCAACTTGAAAAAAAAGAAATGTTCAAAATTAAAATCGACTTATTATAGAAGATGATTTTTCAACTTGCGTTTAAATATGTTCTTCGAGGAGCTCAATTTTATATCACTAGACAAGTTGTTCCAAATGGTTACAGTGCGCGGTATAAAAAGTTTCGCTGGCCCGTAGCAGTTTTTTAGCGCGGTATGTCCAGTTTATTTGCGTTGCGAGTCGAGCTGCCGCTAATCATGCCCCTCTTGATGAATACCGTTCATGCACTTAAATGTCAATAAGGCGTCACGATAAAATAAATGGTCTTTAACTTGCATCCAACGAAGCTGTTTAAGGATCGTTGTAATAAGGTCGAATTTTTTTGATCTGGTCACTACGTGGGCAGCAAAGTTCTGAAGACCCTGTAACTTGTTGATATTAGTAACAGAAGTGTTTGACCATACGCTCAATAGAACATTTTACTGAAAACTAAACCCTTAATTATGGTTATAAGCAAGTCTTTTTCGAATGCGTGCTTGGCACGATTGATTTGGGTCAGGCTTGACATACAGGATGACACGGTCTTAACACTATGATCGTTGAAAGTAAGCTGATCATCAAAATCACCCCTAGGTCCCTAGCACAACGGGCCAGATCTTTACCAAGCAAGGACAGGTTGACGACTACCAAACAGCATTATTTTAGTTTTTGATGCATTAAGGAGGAGGCGATTATCAAAGCACCAGTTTCTGATCTTAGTAAGGTCTTTTTTCATGTCTTCCACAAAAGTTGCGCGCTGTCGAACGGGAAAAGTAATGTAAAGTTTGTTGTCATCAACATATGTCTTGCATTTGCAGCACCGAGGAACAGAGGGCAAGTTGTTGAGATAAATATTGAACAGGATGGGCCCAAGGATGCTCCCTTGTACCTTAAATGATTTCCCTATCTGACTTTCAACCAGTGTAAATTGCTAATATCAACATATTTTCATCAACAACCAGGGTTTTACAGAAAGATATATCTGTGACAAAGTCCATTCCATTCTCAGTGATTGAAGAGGTCCCGGTACAAACTACGTAGCTTGACGGCGCCAGTTTCCGTAGACTCACAGGTTTAATAGGACTAAAACATTTACATCAGCCTTCAAATTTCGGGCTAACTATTCTCACATTAACTAAAAGCTAATTTGTAAAAGTATATTTTTTACGAACACCTCTGAGATAGAGAGAACATGGAAAGAAATATTAAAAATATGTTCGTCACATGTCTTATTACATTTCTCAGTTACAGTACCAGTTTATTGGCCGTGACATACCCCTGCAAAAATTTAGCGGGGTGGCCATTTTGGTGACCTTACAGGAATGTGGGTTTTCCAGAATATAACCTTACACAGGCCAAAATTAGGCTTACGTCCCACTTCGTCGAACGCAATTGTTGGGCGATATCTGACAGTGCTAGATCTCAAAACGTCTTGTCGGGTCTTGTTGGCTAGTGTGCGGCGGACCAAGATAATCTTTGGGGGCTCAGGCGCACACCAACCAACTAGGATATGTCATGTCACTCGGCCCTAAGCCTCAACGTGGTTAGTAGCGACAAAAAATCGTGTGCGCTAACCCGATCGCCCGACAAATTTTAACTCGATTTGACCCTGACAAAAAAACTTATGCGCGTCATTATAGATTTTTTTTAGAAAACAGAAACTATTCCAAAAGAAACATCCAATAATGCTGCCAGGGCAATATCTCCTAAGATTAGATCGAAATGAGGGTAGATGATGCCGCGCCACTAGCTGCGGGTATTGTAACTGTGTAGCTCAGATACTAGTGAGACATGTAGAGGTTCGTTTCTTGTTGGCCGTTCTTTAGTTAGGTATTTAATTGACTGAGTGGCTCACTGATTTCCGTTGATCTTTATTCTTACAGCTTGGAGTCATTGCTGCCTTGGGGATCGTAACATGGTTGAAGAAAAACAAAACAGTGGTAGGTAGATGCGAATATATATCCGAGAGCAAGAGACTACCCTCATAGTCTCTTGCCGAGAGATAGGGATAAACATTCTGATGGTACGGGATGGCGGGATTGAGCCAAAAATAGTGGGGGATATGGGATTGAAAAAAGACTATGTCTTGGACCCTCTGCAAAGACAGAACGCGACAATTCTTTGTTTAAAATCAACATTCTAAGCCTAGATCTGCACAATTTGCGTCAACGCGTGCGTTTTATGTTGATTAGCAAAAATATTTTGATTCAAAAAGGCTAGAGCTATGAAGTGAAATTTTACTTAAGTACTTGGATTTCGCTTACTCAAGTCGACCAACACTCCCTTTCAGCCGTATTTCCTGAAAAGGCGTCTTATATCTGCAGAGAAATGCTATATAAACAGTTCATAACAGATCCACCAAGAAAGTAATATGTGACAACTTTTTTTCCCATTTCTTTACATAATATCTGGATGGGTTCTGTCCTGAAGATTCTTAGTCATGGCAACTGACGGTAAGCATCCCAACCCTCCGCTCCCTTAGCGTAATGTCATATTTTGTCACGTAATGTCACACTAGTGTCACGCACGCCTGATTATGAGCTGCTTGTCAGAAAAGGAGGCTGCACGGGCAGTGAGGCCTGAGGTAGCGGGAAGAGGGAGGGGTGGTGAAACAAGACCGGACTGGAGCGCGCTTAACGTAAACTTACCTTAAGGTTTTCATTTATAGCTGGTCTTCTACTTGGTGATGTGCATTCTGTGGTTCATTGCTAATATGATCCAATTAGTTATTGCGTATATCGCATATTTGATCTGGCACATTATCAGGAAGGTGGTGGAGACGAACTGCAACCAAATTGGGGATGTTTGTGAATGCCGCGACACAGATAATACTCCTATTATAGGTAAGGAAAGTAGCGGAATGTTTAAATAGTTTAGGAATTCAAGAGGGGATGAATGAAGGGTAAGAGAGTTATAACCCCCGGGGAAGCTCCCATATAAAAAAGACAGGGGTGCTCTTTTTATTATTATTATTATTATTATTATTATTATTATTATTATTATTATTATTATTATTATTATTATTATTATTATTATTATTATTATTATTATTATTATTATTATTATTTAAACTTACCATAATACAATTTACATTACCTACATTACAAATCAATATGATTACCTATACAACTTACAATCCAATTTGTACACTACTTACAAAAATTATACGATACTTACATCCATATTGTAACAATGAGCAACAAAATAAAGACAATTTAATAACATCTTAAACTTACGATACCAATTTATACACTACTTGCAATATTATACGATTACATACGCTACTTACGATGAACAACAAAAAAAAGATACCTTCCTATTAAAAAAAAGAAATTAAAAAGAAGTAATAAAACCAGAAGAGCATAAATAATTAAATTGGAGTGAGCACCCATTTCTTTTCAAAGAAGGTTTTATTGTTAATATTTTTTTCCGTTTTATATTTAATCTTAAGTTTTGATTGCAGTCCTTGGATTTTAGGAAGTGTTTGGCTTCTTCTGCAGTCCCACAAAAATAATTTTCCAATTACTATGAAATAATTCAATAAATTAGATAAAGGGCATTGTTTTGATAAAATTCCAAATGAAACGTTTTCTGCGGAAAGATGGATTGGCTGACATGAAAGATAGTACCAGTAAGATTCGAAATCAGTCCAGAACGTTTTTGAGTGAGGGCATGCATTAAAAAAGTGATACAAATTCTCAGGTTCGTCATTACAAAAAGTGCACGCATCGTTAATTCGAAATCCAATTTTGCATAGTTTGCTGTTAGTGTAAAGAATAGAATTAATTACTTTGTATTGAAAGGCCTTAAAATATGGCTCAAGTGCAACCAAATGTGGTAAGGAGAAGATTTCTTTTAATTGTTGGGTTGTGAAATTAAAATCAATCTTCAATTTGTGGACAATATTAGGAAGCTGAGCTTTTTTTGAAACCAGCAGCGAGTAATAATCTTTTGATGTTTTGTCTTTAATGTCAAAGATTTTCTTTCTAATTAAAAGTTGTGATGGGGATATGGTTGATGTATTTAGGTTGATTTTTTTTAAATGAGAAGGTAGAGAATGACGGAGGTCCGCCCATTGCAGAAAATTGCTCTTATTAATTTTGTTCGAAAAATAATTATAGGAGTCTGTTGTATTTAAGTCGAATAGAAGATCGTGTATGTAAATGATTCCTGACTTAAAATAATTTTTATAGTACACCGGCTTATTGTCTATTCGAATCTCTTTATTATCCCAAACAATAATTTTCCAGTCACTTTCTGAAGCGAACGATTCGCGGAATTCCGACCACCATAACAGAAGTTCCTGGTAAAATTGAGAAGATATCGTATAATCAGAAACTTCATAATTACAATTTAGAAAGAACTTACCTCCTACGGGCTTTAATAAATGAAGTAAATACGTCTTCCATGTTGCATTTGAATCGTTAAATAGTCGTTTTAGCCAGGCCAACCTTAAAGATTTAACCATGCTTTCCAAATCTATCATTTTTAGACCACCTTTCTCATAATCGTTTATTACTGACACGCCGGCGAGTCACTTTATCTGTACCATTCCATAAGAACTCGAATAGCAATTGATTCAGTTTATTCACAATTTCCTTTGGTGTAGGAAGTAACGAACATACGTAGACGAATTTTGGGATCAAAAAAGATTTAATTATTGTCACTTTACCATAGATAGACAGGCCCCTAGAGGACCAAATATTAATGAGTTTTTTATACTATCTAGCCTTTCAATAAAGTTCTTTTCCTTTAATAGTTTCTGGTCATATGTAAAATATACCCCCAGAGCTTTAACCGGGATTTTAGGCCATTTAATACCAAAATATTCTTCTTTACTTTCTTTTAATGATCCTATCCACATACCGTCAGATTTTGAGCAGTTAATTTTAAGACCGGAAATGTTTTGAAACCGGTCCAGTAGTTCAAATAATACTTTGGCAGAGTTAGTATCCGCTATTATTTTATGGCTAGCTCCGTGAGCGGGCAAGTTGAACCAAATCGCGCGCTGTGATTGGCTACCCGAGCGGGCAAGATGGAGCCATCTTGCCCGCTCGGGACTACCCGCTGCATCCCGAAAGCAAAATTTCACCAAAAGCCATATAAGAAATCCTTTATTGATCAAGTTTAAGCGGCTAGCTCTCTAAATATTGACTCGCGCTTGGCGCAGGTGATCGCATTCCGAGCCGAGTACCGCGTAGCTCGAGGTACAGTGTGTTACTTATTCCATAAAAACATTCATTATCACATTATCACATTCGCTCTATCTCCTAAAACGCCTATTGATCATATCTTTATAGCAAAAATGACCCCAGTTTTTTTCTTTCAACTTTCCGTGTGATGTTTTTTCTGGATATTTTACTTGCTATAACCTATTGCAGTGGAACACCGCTTTGCGACGACCCCTTTAACACGGCCTCCTCTTTATTACGGCCACTTTATTCTGGCTCGAACTAAGAGTCAGTCAGTCATATTCTTAATTGAAGAACCTCTTAAATACGGCCATCCCGTTAATAAGGCCAGATGTTCGTGGCCCGCTGATGGCCTTATTTACGGGGTTCGACTCACGGCTGCATTTTCACACTTAAACTCGCGAGGGAGTTATAAGCTGTTGTCTCATTTATTATTTTATCTATTCACAGTGCACAACTGCGATGACATTAGGACGCTCGAAAGCATATTCATGTGCCTTGCGATCATGAGCGCGGCTGCCGCCATTTTGACGCTGGCTGGCTCCATCATTGGCTGCAAGGGGACTTGCTGCGCTCGACCAGCTGTAAGTCACGCAATTCTACTGTGAATGTGTCACGTTACTGCCTCCCTGAGAGCTCGAGATTCTTTTATCGACTCTCGCTTGCATACTTCATGATCGCAAATATGAAAGGCCATGCAGACCCATAAATACTTAAATTGAGAGGTCTATCTCCTCTATGGAGGTCTTCTCGCCTAACAACCTGCTGTATTTTTAGAATTTGTTATTTACATTAAGGCTAATAAATGATGATGATGATGATGATGAGGATGATAATGATGAGGAGGATGATGATGATGATGATGATGATGATGATGATACAACAAAACAACAACAGCCTTAATCAACCTGATTGCAACCTTGTGACTGTCATCCACAAAAACTATTTGAAAGAGATAACCGATTGATAATTAGTATTAGAATATTTACTTCCCGGTATAATCGTAGAGACTAGCAAGGCATAAATCTGATTTATTACTGGTTGACGAGATATAATATAAATCTGATTTATTACTGGTCGACAAGATGGTACAGCTCAAAGAATAAGCTAGGCAGGCGCCATTCATCTTTACAGATGTAACTATACCAAAATTCATGAAAATTCCTGTAGTTGAGCAAACACATCTGAGAAGGATGGTTTTTCGGTCGTCAGTCTGGAATTGGGAGCTAGTCGTGACAGATTTACAGACACAGACATTTTGTCAGACGTATCCGCAGGCCGTGCTGACGTGGAAGGGGCAAAGGAGGAACTCAACAAAGTTTTGTAGACTTTTATACGGGAAGGCTCTTCCCAGAGGAACAAATCCTTAGTTACCCCTTCTAAACCATTTTTGAAAGAAAAGGTAGCCCTTTCATGCAGGAATCTAGGATGAAAGGTAATCGATTTACGAAACAATGAGCGTCAAAGACGCTATCGCAGGGTAGTTCCTCCATGAACTGTTTTGGATTTTTACACGTTTAAGTCCTCTTTCCTAGGTTTCTGACTCATCAAGTGAAAACTTTGGTCGATTTCCTTAGAACATGGTACTGCTTTTACATATCTACAGGACACTCCTATCAACCCTAGAAGATAACCAAAAAGAAAACCCCAAGAGAAATATTTCAACTAAAAATACACAGTCCACAAGAGATTTCGAAAGGCCACTTTAAAATGACAGTTTTTCCTATCCTTTTCTATCCTTCAACGACTTCAACTAGTGAAAACCCCAACCTTTTTATTTTGAATACCTCAAGACTTAAGAACGACCCCTCTCGGGGAGAGCCTGCTTGTAGAGCCCATTATAAGGAGTACTTTCCCATCCGGGCACACCCTTCCAACCTGCTGGCAATTTCCCTCGAAATTCCCCGGAGCTTCCTGTATTTCAAAGCTTTTAAAATTATTTTGATTTTCATTTCAACAGCCATCTAACGTGGTGGTGATGCAACAGCCAGTGGGATATCCTGTTGTGATGCAACCGGGTACAGTGACCCAACAGGAATATCCTGCTCAGCCATATCCGGGACAACAGGCATACCCGGGAGAGCAGCCATATCCGGGACAGCAGGCATACCCGGGACAGCAGCCCGTTAGGATGGCCCAGGGTGGCGAGGCTCCACCCGGCTATGATCAAGGCGATTTACCGCCTAAACAGGAGCAATCAACAAAGTTTTAAGTCTGTAAGCCTCTAACGCAGACTTCTTTTAGATTCGTCATCTGATCTCTTCAGGTTGCGTGACGAGCCTACGCTGAAAGCTAACGGTCTTTCAACTTTTTTTTTTTAATTTTAATTAATAAAACATGTACACTATCAGGCTGACATAAAGTAACAGAGGACACTATTCTTGTTTTTCCTTTGTCCTTTCATCATTTAATGCAATATAGAACTAAGGCATTTGTATTTCAAATAGGGCACTCGTCAGTGTTATACTCCTTCTATTCCGCAGTCGATTCCTTTCGCGCACCTCTTTACAGGGTCAATCATAAGGCGTTGCGTGACTTATTCGGGGTAACACATCTTGGCGTGACAAACCAAAGTTCGTCGGATGTCGGACGGTAAACTCGTAATATCCAAAAGAACATACTGGAAAGGTAGCTATTTAAAAAACTGCTCTAGGAATTTACGTAGCGTAGCTGCAGAGCATAAAATGATTGTGTGTACTATAAATAACTCAAAAAAAAACAAACAATAAAGTGCAGTTATCGTAACCGTGGTGGAAGTTGCCTTACAAACCATTTTATATATTTTAAACCACCCAGCTAACAATAGGCCATTTCAGGAGGGTAACGGAGTCTTGGGGTATATGTGCCCCCATTTCGTAAGCTTTTCTTAAGCAAACAACATCCAGTAGGTGGGGAAAACAGCATGACAATTTGGTGAGTACCCTCACTTTGACAGTCCGCTTTGAAAATCATTCCTACGTCCATTCATTTTACAGTTGTGCGCTCAGTTACCTGGCCTATGAATACAAGCTAGGCTGGAGTTGACCTTGCTTTGATACAGACCTCTCCGCTGCTTTTTCATTTAAATCTTTAACTAGCTAGCATTAAAACAACTTGATTAAGGACCACTTCATATGAGCCCGGTAACCGAGCTGGCTCGGTTTCCGAGATTTCGCCTCGCGACTCTTTCCTTTGTAAAAATATTGATACGTTCATATGAGAGACCGGGCTGGCCCGGTTACCGAGATCTCGGTAACCGGGATGAAAATTTTCCCATCTGAACACCCCAGCCCGGTGACCGGGACGAAACTTTTTAAACAAAACAAATTCGCTCTCACAAAATGGCGGCCAAAATGGCATAATTTTGGTCTTGTATGTATTTCCACTTTAGAAGTATGCGAATTAGCTTTATCAGTAAAGTTACCGTGCAATAGTACACAAAGCTATGAAAGTCGCGAAAAATGCAAGTTTATGTTCCTCCATTTTGGTTGTGTTTCATGAATTCATCCCGGTCGACTGGGCTGAAATTTCCCATATGAACACACCACAGAATTCGTCCCGGTTACCGGGCTCATATGAAGAGGCCCTTAGGCAGCAACAGCAGTGAAGTTAACCTGCGATGAGCCATTGTTTTTTCTGTGAAAACGACTTTTTTTCTATTTTTCTGTGAAAACGACTTTTTGTGTTTTAAGACTAATCGGAAAAACGTCCAGATCAATTCTGGACCACGGGTAGACGACTCGTGAAGTAATTATATCTGCTGTTCAAAAAAATTAAAAAAACGCCTGATCGCAGGTTACAGTGAGGACTGTATCAAAACAAGGTCACCACCAGCCTCGTTCTCATTTAATGGCCAGGTAACTGACAATCATATGCTTTTCAGAGTCTCAGCCTCTGGTTTATTCTTGAGTTGTTCTCAAAATTTCGCAAATTTCAAGTCAGCCTCGATATTTTCATAAAATATATAATCTTATTACAAAAAAAGAAACACCTTCCCTAGATCTTTTCGAGTCTTTCGCGTGCGTTGCTTACGGAAGTCATGAGGCATTTGGCATGAGCACACGGAGCATAGCTAGGATTAGAAGCTCAAAAAGTTGTCTTACAGCTACAGTTTTAGACCTTTATTTTTGTCTAAAAGAGGGTGTACTTTCAACTTTGTCAGGAAAGGGATAATTATACACGAGGTTTGGTTTTTTCTTCTCACCGCTCTCGGCCCAAGAGGACAATCAACCTCTTTCTAAGGTTCTTTCAGACCCTGAGAACGAGGTTGATGGACGATAAGAAGAAAAGAACTGGGAGCCAGATTGCCAAGCTATACATGGTTTCAACAATTCTGCTGATTTACCACAAACTTACGCCATACTTTTGAACATGACGGACGGGATATCAACAAAACATATCTAAATCCAGCTCTACTCGAGGAGAGGAAAATAAAAAGCTCGAGAAATAGAATGCTTGTAATCTTAACTTCGTTTATTACAGTACTTAGTGTGACCATGATCTTTTTTTCTTTACTTGTATTCTCCTTTACTGAAATCGCTTGAAGATTATCAGAATGCTGAGCACCGTATTGATTCGATGAGCGCCCTCCTTCCAACCGCGACCTTATTCCGATAAACGTTCCATGCAGTAAGCAAAATCAACATAAATATTATAGCGCCGGTATCAACGGAGGTTCATGTTCCTTAATTGCTCACATTCGTGATGGCACATTACAAAAACAGTGCTCTTCGAGTTTCGCAACAGTTATGTCCCTGTGAGTGAATATTCCTTTAAATATTTGATCTCTTCTTGAAATTTTGTGGCGACTGCTCGGCTGGTCGTTCTGACCAGGAAGTATCAGGGACAGCAAGTCTTTATCCGGTCTCCTGGATCCAGTCGTCGTGTAATTGTTCTATTTTTAATAAACATCGTATTGAAGTTTTGCTTTGACATTCGGTTGTTTCTCTAGAAGGAAATAAGCGGCCTTTCTCGCCGGAATAAGTGGCCTCCCTTGAGGTAACAAAAGTAAATAAGCGCCTCCGGGTGCTAAATCGAATCATTGCTGGTACATGTAGCTAGCGGAATTTCTTATTGATTACGTCTTAACGTTGTAGTTTGTTGTCCTCATAACGGAGCCTCGTAGATATCAATGTGTTTAAAAAATTAATACCAACAACTAGGCAGGGGAAGGCGTTTTTTCGCCCTTAATGTTTTGTGTATAAATTTTTAATAATAGTAATAATAATAATAATAATAATAATAGTAGTAGTAATAACAATTTTGTAACAAAAACTCGCGGACGTTTCCGAGGTTTTTTTTGAAGAGCGAGTGAAAAACATATAAAATTTAGATAAAATTAGAAAATCAGGTCAAAAGTTACAAGTAACAAAAAATAAAAAGATTAAAAATCTATCTTAAAAGGGCTTTACAACTTTAAAATTGATTAAAAGGTAAAACTTGACTACTAATATACAATAGTAATAGGACTGTGTTGAGAACAATTTGGCCTGTAATCATATAAGTGATTAACAAAATCGGATGACCTCGAAGTCAGTGGGAATTAGCCTGCATGGGCTGCAGGCTAAGTGGGCATCCGATTTATCAACATTACAAATATGATTGCAGACTGAATTGGACGACACAGTGTCCTGTAATCAATTAACCATGACCATTACAATCCCCCAAAAAAAGGAATTGAAAGTTTTTTTTTGAAAATTAGCTTTCAATAGTCGAAACACATGAAATGTGGAGAATAGCTGGAAAAAGGGTGTTAAGTTTCTTTGAAAACAGCTACAGGCAGGAGATACCTCGATCCGATCAATGTTGTGATTGGTGGATTCAGTCAGGAATACTTGAAATGATTGGCTCGTGTAATTGTTCGATTACAGGTGTCTGGTTACAGCCGACTGTGCGATTATAGCTTTGTACTCGGAAGTGGTGCAAAATACAGAAAATTATTTTTTGTGTGTGTTAATACTTTAGAAACCTGATTAGACTCAGAAATCCTTCACCTTAAATGAATCTAATGAAAAGTATTCGTTGTTAATTACTGAATGAAGCTCTTAGCGCATTATTTTTTTGTTTAGTGCTGTCTCACTTTTATGGAAAATTTACATAAATGTAATACCGAGTCTGATCAAGCGAGCAAGTAATGTTACGTAACTGAAAGTACCTCAGTTAGCGTTTAACCAGGCGCTATATGCAGTTTGCCGCTTAAAATTCCGCTCTACTGCTATATATGGTTTTTTTAATAGACTAATGAACTTGATGAATGGCCAAAGTGAAGTCCTTCTGCAGTGCGTCCGGCCTCTTTACGCTTGCATTTGCCGCCATTCTTCACGAAAACTTACACGGTCGGATGGTATTTTTGCCAGGCAAAACACCTGAAGCCCTAGTTATAATGGAAAAAGGCGACGGATCAATTTGCCTTAAAAAAGTTCCAACCAGCCAATTTTGTAACTTCAAAAGATGACAAGAAGATATGACTTTGTACGCTGTGATGAAATCAAAGTCTGCCATAAAAAAAATAAAGATTAAAGTATCAAAAATGATCGACGCAATTCTCTTTTTGATGTTGAGCTGGAAACTATAACCATTTGTTCAATATGCCTCGGCATATGTTTCAATTCGAAGGAGTGCTATTCCTGATTTTTCGGCGCTGCTTTTGTATCGGCCAATTAGTTATCAGCGAGTACCTTTATGTAATGTTTGTAATCATTGACCCAGTCAGCTGCGTTTTTAACTCAACGGCCGGTTGACAGTTCTGCTTAAGCATCTTCATCCTTTTTTTTGATGGTCCACAGTTTATAATAAAAAAGTGAAACATAATTTTTCAAACTACTCCCGGCGCCACCAAGAAAATATTAACAGGTGTTCAATGCATTTTTTTCTTTCAATTTTTTTCTTTCAATAACCGACAAGTCTGAATAAACAACGTAAGAAACTATACACTGACGCTATTTTTGTTCGATTGTCATATCACACAGCGAAACGTTCTGGAATTTTTGCTATGTTTGTATGCGCAGTGACAGAACAGTTTTCGTTTAAGGCACCACTGCCCCGAAAAAGAAAAAAAAAAGGGAGCACGAGGTGGTTGACAAACTTGCTATTGAATTCAATTTATAATTATACAGTTCTTTCAGTGACCCCGCATAATTCAGTGTATTGTCACGTATTTTCCATTTCTTTACATTTGCACCTCGCCGCGCGGTGTTCATTATTGCTGACAGGAATAGTTTATATTGTGGCGGTATAAAATTTAAATGAATGCAAACACTGAATCTGGAAGAAAGCATGAATTCTGCTCTGAAACCCTACATGACACGGTTTGACGGAAACCCAAATTGGGGTTTTGCTTTTCTTGTTTCTTTTTCTGTAGCCGCGCAATTCAGCTGAAGGTGCTGGCGGAACAAAAGGTGACCAGTCAAGTGGTAATCACTTTGATAAACAATGGCCGGATGATTTGGGCGGAATTCAACTTTCAGTGTGTATTCAGATGCATATTAGCGCCTTTCTGTAGCTTTCGTACCATTGGTCGGCTCATTCTGTTTGGACTTGTGTGTTTATCTCCGTTTCTATGATACTGCACTGGACAAGATTCTCTTGGGATAACCTTGATCAGGAGTCTTTTAATATTACTACCGCCCGGGCAGTACAGTATCTGTAGGCAAACCATTGGAGCGGTTGTAAAACCCAGAGAAACTAAGGTTGACAGATTCATTGCTGCGTTCTTTAAGTTCTGAGAAAGATGTCCGGTGACGCTGAACCAGGGAAGGCGAAAGCAGCCGGGATCGTGTCCATTGTGATTGCTATTCTGGCTCTTGGCAATATCATATGCGGATTTATCAACGTGGCGCTTGGTGCACCAGATGGCTCGGGTCTGTGGTCTGGATTCGGGGTAAGTTATAAACATTTTTTGCTACACGAAGCTATCCTAAGATCTAGATTCTTTCACCGATGTATAACTTGAAAAAAAATGGGTCTTAAAAGCAGAACAACTTCAACTCCGAGCGAGGTCAAAATTAGTCATCCGCTGAAACGTAGAATTGATTGCGGACTTATTCAAAATATGACTAAAATAATATCAAGAGACTACATAGTCTCTTGATAATATTCATTCCTGAGTGCTCTTAGATGCAACTTGTCTGATTAAATCAGAGCCTGGAATCTCCTTAGCAGTTCAGCGTCACTAGAATAGAGAATCAAGCAATATTCATTTCTTGTTTGTCGGGAATAAAAAGCGTCTCTTTTCTCAACCGCGCGAATTTTGCTCCCCATAGGTTGAAACCCGTTTTTCACTTGAATTGTGTAAACATTATGCTGCTCGTAAAACCAGATCGAGAAGCTTTCTCCGGTAAACGCATGTATGCATCGTCTATTTTTTTCAGGATATCTTTTTCTCGTATTGAATATCGCAGGTCACTCGCACACCCATGTGAACAGGATTGAACTCACATTGTGATCGGCTTTCTCTTCATCCTTTGCAAAAAACAGTGATTTTGAACAAACAAGAGAGAAGAAAGCCAGAGCCTGATGATAATTTCAGGACAACTAAGATAAACGATAGACCGAGTAGATTCATAGCGTCTTTAAATTTTGACAACAAATGAACAAAAGCCAAGATCTTAAGTGACAGTGAAAACTATGAGGTCTTCTACAAAGAAAAGCTCGTGTTTTGAGTTGATTTAGGACTAAGTTGAAGAAAATTCCTGGGCTGTGTTTATAATGAAGCATTCGTGTAGGTATGGTTACCAAAACAAAACATGTATAAGTTGGGTGAAAATTAAATTGAAAAGTTTTTTATTTCTCTCGGGGGAATGCTAATTGAAAAGATTCCTGGACTTCTGTTGTATATGCATATATTATTTATTTATTCATTTATTTTTATTGATTGGTTGATTGGTTGATATTATTGGAATTTCAAAAGCTCAAAAGTATGGGTCGCAAATTGTTTTAAGGTTTCTCGATAATGGTTCAGTTCCATGTCTAAGGCAGCGTTGGTTATCAGTATTTTACAATAACTACAGAAATTCTCGCGCGCTCATTGGGTAATATTGTCAATATGCGGACAGACACATAAATTTATAATTTATGCGATGCGCCAACAAGTAATAGCGGACATTTTGACAATTTGTATCGTAAAAAAACAAATTGAGGTCAGTTTTATGCGTCTGTCCTGTTATTGACAATGAATTCGTCAAAACAGTGTCAAAGTAGTCTGCTGATCCACTCGGCTATAGCTTCGTGGATTCTTAGCTACTTTGACAATGTTATGGCGAAATTCATCATCAATAACAGGACAGACGCATGAAGAACTGACGTCAATTTGTTAAATTTCTCACATTACGATCTGAATATTCTCGTTTTCCTAGTGAACACTTAGAAAACCGGTTATAAGACCTGCATTTCAATTAAATAAAACGGATATGACCAGGATTTAAACTATACTAAAAAGAATGCTGTGTGGTGTGTCGGTATAGTTTTGCATTGTGCACGTGTTTGATATCGCTCCACTCTCTGCGCAGTTTTCAATCGATCTCTATCGGTTTGTTGGCTAGTTTTCTCTTTCGTTTGATGCATGAAAAAGAATCTATTGCGCTCCTTTTCAAGGGTTCCGTTTAAACCGTTATTTGATTTTATTATATTCTATTTTCCATCAAAGCGCCAAAAAATGTCCTGAGCAAAATATAATCCTTGCTTGTGTATACTCTTAACATATTCGTAAAATTTTGCTTGTCCTTAGTTCCTATTGCTGTTGTTGTTGCTTTTGGTTTTATGCAGTTTGATGACTTCAGTACATTGTTTCTTTTTGCAGCAAATGCTTGTTGCTATTTTGGGAATAATAACCTGGATCAAATTG
>JAHPZR010036082.1:0-12827 GCA_019787425.1 Platygyra sinensis
ATTTGTTTTGATTTTATCAGCCTCAGGAGTCTTTAAAAAGGAGTAACCTACTTCCCGAACGATTTTGTTGGAGAGTATGCATGGAAGCTTATAGCAAAGACCTTGCCGCCTTCCATGCATTCCCCAGGAGAATTTGTCATTGAATCAAGTTAATTTTAGTCGACCGTTACTTTTCAATATCACTGTGCTATCCAGCCTCATCGAAAGCTACCGAACCAAACTGAAATCAATCGCATATGCGATTGCTCAAAAGGTTTTCTGAGAGTTTAATTACCGAACTCAATCGAATCCAATCCCGTGATTAGAGTTCGATCAAGTTTAAATCTATATCTGTCTTGTATAATAAAGAAAAGCGACGTCTCTTTAACCTTTTTCTGGATCGATGCTTGTAAAGAACAGGCCCGCCCGGGAGGCCCGTCGAGGTTGTTCGAAAGTTAGATATCGCTATCCCGTGACCGGATAAATCACTATCCAGTGGATAAGCATGCTATCCTCTGGATAGCCTGTTTATTCGGTGGACAGCGATATCCCCCTTTCGTTGTTACATGTGAAAACACAACGACAAACACAACTTGTTTGATTGGCCTTATAAACGGGGTAAAATTATAAAGGATTGTACAGGTTGGGAATTCAGAATGTGGCTGTTAGCGGCATTAACGGGGTGGTCACGTGGAGGGATCGCAGGGACAGAAATCAATTAGGGGTTCTACTGTAGTAATAAGGAGAATCCGCCCTAACTTAAGTAGTAACTGACATATGTAACGTCTTTCAAACTGTATTCATTCGAATTTATCTCAACACAGTGCACAATTGTGGTGACATCAAAGTGATCGAGTCCTGTTTCATCGCCATGGTGATCCTCAATGCTCTCCTCACCTGTGTTATTTTTGCTGCTACAATCATTGGATGTTGTGGGACCTGCTGCGCCAAACAGACTTCTGTAAGTCGCTCAATATACATTAGATAGCGTAAAGCTTACACTATAGAACCAATGTCATTCAGTGTATACGCTCTCGGTTTTTTGCAAGAATATTGTTTTCTGGACGAGGCTGAATATTCTTATTTTTCTGCATATTCTAGGCTGAAATAATTCTTGTGAACATTCTTTTTGCATTTGACATATCGGTATTCGAATGTAATTGGTGTCTGGCCGGATGGTGCTGAGATTAATTGTGAAGGCAACCTGCAGGCATTATTTAACAATTAGACCCTTAGCCCTTGCGGGCTACGGGTCAATAGCCCATGAGGGCTATTGATCCGTGGCCCCTGCCGGCTGGGCGAAGGGTCTAATTGTTTTAGTATCATCCAACTAGTCGGAGAGAAAAGGCAATAATAAAATTAGCAAATGCAAGTCGTCGAAATATTTGTTTGGGAATAAGACTAAAGAAAAACTGGCGAATTTCGCTGCTCGAGGACTAGAAAGAACGAATTTTATTCGGTTTAATCAAAACCGTATAACTGTATTGTATTTACACATTTTTAACACACGTTATGTTTTTTTTGGGTTTATTCTTAAAATATATTATTCTTTCGTACTTCGCCAAGAAGTCTTTAGTAAAGAAACGCATGCACAGTAGTTACTGATTTACTGTACCCAGGGCGAGGGAACGGGTTCTTTTTTCGTTTCATCACAGTTGTTGCCTTGATGCCTGCAATTAAGGGCGAAACTGTAAGCGAGCAAACCCTTGTTTGATTTGGCTTGCCTTTACGCTCTTCCCAGCCTCTGCCAATCGTGGCAATTTTCCAGACGGGGAATTTGTACTAAGAACATTTCGGAAGATTTAGAAACTCTGTCTCGCTCGCTTTGCACACGTGTTTCTTAATTCAAAAAGGGAATACCTTGCCAGAATTTTCCAAACTTTGAAACTTTGAATTTACTTAAGGTGAGTAGTCGCAAAATGTTTCATCTTGTGATGTCTTACATGAAAAAAAAAGAAAAAAACTAAACGAAACTAAAAAAGCAAAGAAACTCTGAGTGTTAGAAATGGCTGCCAATAAAAATTTATTTTGTAAGTATTAGAATGAGCCCAATTAGCGTTAACCTTGTTTGTAAGTTGATAATTCAAATAATTTTTACTCTCAAACGAAGTCAGTTGGGCAATTTAAATTCATACAATGACACATTATGACTATATTTTCACAGACAACCAACGTGGTGGTAGTAACACAGCCAGGAATGGTGATGCAGCATACCTCGACAAACCAAGATGCCCCTCCAGAGTACCCTGCCAAATACTAGAGGTCTCGTTTGGGTCTTTCAAGATAAATCGTGTTAAACATAACCGAAGAAAACAGAACACATTTTCAAGAGTGGCACATAAACTTGCACATGACATACTTTCAAACAGAGAGTTTTCGATAGAGAGCTTGTCCTCTCCTAGGCCTCATATCCAGCTGAATTTCAGTAATACATCGAAAGTGACCTATTGACACAAATGCATGTACAAAAATGAAGCACATTCTGGGAACAGGTGACATTTTTGGCACAGGGTCTTTCTTGAAGGAGAGTCTGCTAAGTATAGCATGACGTCATAGCTGTCGGAATGGTCTCCGGTGTTCGTTTTGTTTCCTGATTGGATGCAAAGAGTCTGAAATTTGTGCAGTGACGAGTCCTTACCAAGAGTGGCACTTGATTCCCATTCGTTTACAGACATTACATTTTCATTTCCACTGTGCATGCTTTTAGAGTGATATCAATGTGAGTTATTTTAAGGCATTTATTCTGTAAAGTTCGCAATTAATAACAGTACATAATAATAAAGCCAATCCATTTTAATATTCAGAGACAACCTACATGCTGAAAAGCCCTCAACGCTCTTTACACCCAAGATACTTCACAGTAGTGAAATACACATGTATTTCACAGCAAATACCACGATTATCAATTGAATAAGGCACGACGGACTTTTGATGAAGAAGTTTTGGACTTAAAATCACGGTGTTGTCGCAAACAACTTTCCTCATTTCCAGTGGTAACAATATCTCGCCTGCAATAGGCCTTTTTACAGTTTCTGCTCAGTGACCTGCCCTCTGAATGGCAGCGAGGCTGCAGGTGACCTTGTTTGATTCTGACCTCACTGCTTTTGTTGTGTAAATCAAGTCATTCTTATGCTAACGGGGTGCATTTACATGAAAAAAGCAGAGAGGTCTGTATCAAAGCAAGGTCACCTCCAGCCTCGCTGCCATTCAATGGCCAGGTCACCGAGCAGCTGAGAACTGTTAAAGTGGTCAATTTTGCACGCTCTGCTGCCAATGACGTCATAGGTCGACAAATCGCCCGTGACAACAACACGGTTTTAACGATATAACCGGTCGTCAACATTCGTCGCGTTTTTTTTTTTCGTTTTTTTTCGTTTACTTGGCCCGTGAGTTACGTACTACAATTTTCAAATTTACTGATACAATTTACGTGCGCGTTCTAAGGATTACACCGAGAACAGAATGCGAACAGGGGCAAAATTTAAATCCTATTTAAGGATCAAGAACCTCAAAAACCTTACCCTTTCTCTCGGCACATCCCTAAATAGCCCATTAATGGAAGTACCCCCGGCCGACTTAGGCCCACTTCACTGGGGATTTGCACAAGGCCTGGGGTTGACATTGTTGCATCTATTTCCTTACCAAAGGAAGCAATAATAATTCTTCAACATACACCTAATTGCAATAACGTTGTCATAGAAAAAAGCAAAAACCAAAAAGCAAAAAGCAAGACGCCAAATAGGAATTAATTAGGGAAATTTAATTTCCATTGTTCTTAGATACTGTACATGAATGAAAAATATAATGTAAATGAATGACATGAATAAAGAAATGTATTTTTCATTCATATACAGTATCTAAGAACAATGGAAAATTTAAATTTCCCTAATTAATTCCTATTTGCTTTTTGCTTTTTGCTTTCTTCTGTGACAACGTTATTGCAATTAGGTGTATATACAGGGAACATACTAGTATAACTATAAGGACAATTAAATTGATGCTGTGTAGCACTTTAAATTACTGTATAAAGAAAGTTGTTTTAAAAAAGTGCTCGTGTTCCTATAGTAAAAGGAAACGAGACGTTTCGGGAATAACCCCTTCGTCAGTTTACTAAAAGTATAACTTTTGCCTATTTTGGACTTTTCGTTTTAGGCCGCCATCTTGAATTTGGTAACTGTGGAAGGCTGGGGCGAGGGAAAAATTTGCCAGGGAAGTAGCAAGGAGTAAAAAGCGAGAAGTGGTAAAAATGGGCAATGTTGCCATGGCAAAACTCTGCAGTCTCTTTCTGGCAAAAACAAATATTCCTATTTCCAACCCTTTTAAGTTGGACAGACGGTCGTGCTCGGGACACATATTGTTCCCATATTGTATTATTGTCTTACACTCCTGATCAGATTGTTGGGAGTGTATGATCCCTAGTAAGATAAAACTGGGAAATTCAGCCTTGATTGAAACAGGCCCAGCGGCAAAACTGTTGTCATGGCAATGACACAATGAGTGTGATTTTGTGTCTTTTGTTATGTACATTACTGTGTTTTTTTGTTTTTTTGATGACAAGTTTAATTAAACTGATACTGCTCTAAAATTTCTGGAGATATACTGATCCAGTGTTGTACTGTTTTTTGTGGAACTGCTTAACTGCAATTATTTTTTACTTCATATGTACTTCAAGAAAGGAGAGCTCATATAAACCTTTGTGACTCTTTCTCAGGGAGCATTGGGAAGGTTTAACTGGTTGCCGCGATGAACGTGTTCAGCACTCAAATTTTCCGAATCATTCATATATTGCCTGTTAGTAGACTCATGAAAATGAGCATCATTGACATAAAAAGAGCTTAGTACAGCAACGACATAACCATTATTTAACTTAAAAATTCTGGATAACTAAGGGTCAGTAACTATGGTAGAAATTTGTGTAAGAATGTTTCTAACACTTAACTACTTATCTGTATCTATCCTTTTAATGCGAAAGAATTTATACTTGTAGAATTGCAACTACGAATGAATCCTGCGCACTTTGTCAAAGCTATACTTGCTGGAAAACGCTTACGCTATATGTACTCTATAAAACATCATAAACTTGAAAAATCATGGATTCGTTCAACTTTCTCAAATTAGAATACTCTGCCGATAAAATATGAAATCCAAGATATTCCCCCACCTCTCCCCCAAGAGGAAATTTATCCAGACTGAAATCGCGCGCCAAAATGACTGACGACGCCATTCAAAAAAAAAACAACTTGAAAACAACTCAAGGAAATTTTTGCTTTAGAATCAGTCGCCCTTGGGCCAGGAGTTTCATAGTCTTTGGCGCATATTCCGAACCAACATATTCACACTTTTAACTTGAATTCTTTTTAGTTGGGCTTAAACTTTACTGTGCTTAGCTAACCGCCTTTTTGTAACAATGGCGGATCTTGTGGAGACAGGAAAGGCAAAGGCGGCTGGCTTCGTGTCAGTTTTTCTTGGTTTAATCGCATTTGCCGACATTGTAAGTGGTCTTGTTTATGCCAGCATGGGAGGAATTGACGGATCAGGCCTTTGGACAGGATTTGGGGTATGTGGTAGCTTAAAGTGAACTGTTTATTTTCAGAGCAGACAATGACTCTGTAAGAAAGTAAGCTAAATCATGAAACGCGTACATGTAAGCTTACCGAGTTTACGCCATATAAGCTTAAACTCAAGCCTATGAATCTCCAAATGCTTCCCAATGAATTGCAAGAGAAATGCAATTAACTTCCAAAACATAACCTGTTCAGCATCCGGCCTAGAAATTTAAGTCAAGCCGAAATTAAGCTTAACTCGGCTTCACAGCGCTGCAAAGTATTAGCTTACTTTGAAAAAGTCCGCTGGAGTTCTAAGACGGCCTCTTTTGCTTCTAGCAAGCTCAATGATAAAAAAAAAACTGTTCTAAGAAAATCAATTTCTATATTTGTACCGACAAAACCTAGTCTCCTTAATTGACAGAATCAGAATTAATTTAATATCGTAGTAAGCGTACATTATAAATTTGATTTTCTTCGCTCAGCTGTTTAATATTTTCTTCTCTTTCTATTTTGTTTCAGCTAGCACTTTGTGCTGTTCTTGGCTTACTTACGTGGTGGAAGAAAAACAAGATAGTTGTGAGTTTTAAATATTTTTTTTAATATTTCTGCATCATAGTGCCCTAGGCTTAAGTATGTTTACTACACAGAGGCGAAAAGTGCAGTGACATGCACAGAAAACAATCACGTCGCTGAAATCTGATTCCATGAAATGCTATGAAGTATGAAGAGATAGAGCTGAGCTGGGCGACCAACGAAGTTTTCTTTCAGTTTTTTTTTTTTGTTTTCAGAGTCGTGACTGACTTTATGTGTGCCTGTTTCTCAACAGATGGTATTTTCTCTTGTGTTGGACATCCTCTGGTTTATTGTAAGTGTCGCCGGTGTGGTATTCACGTTTTTACTTTGGGTTTTATACCACATATTCGTGACAAGCAGTGCGAGAGAAGCCAACTGCTTCATGAAAGATGATGACACATGCTATTGTGAGCGAAAGGGGGAGAGGGACGTCGAATTCTCGGGTAGTAAGTATGATCATTCTATGAATACATGTATGTCGTGGTATATAACATCGCAACAGGAGTGATATCATAGACCGTAAGAGCGGTCCTCAGCTTGTCACTGGACGCAAATGTAGTCCACAGTTTCTTTGGAAACTAAGGCCTCCTCCGCAATACGCCGGAGGAATTTGAAAACGGATTTTTCACTCAAAAATCGTATCAAATATTTTCTGTTTACACGAGTACCCCGGAGGAATTTGAAAACGTTGAGGAAGCCTCGGTCAACGAAATCACGTCAATATCGCGGCGCCATCGTTTTCAAAAGGTTTTCTGTCCAAACAAAAATGAAAACCCGACCGGCGTTTTCAAATTTCTCAGGTTCGAGGAGCATTTTCAAATAGATCTTTTTTCGTGACGGATTATAGTGTGGACGGTCGCCTAACCGTAGAAATAAAGCTACGTTTGAAATTCCTCCGGCATATTGTTGTGAAGCGGGCCTTATGTAGTTTTGTTTCAATTTATAGTTCACTGTGACAACATAGAGGCTATCGACCACTGTCTGCTTGCTATCGTCATCTTGAACGCCCTTGGTGCAGTCCTTACTCTGTCTGGCTCGATCATTGGCTGTATGGGAACCTGCTGTGCACAACAGAACGTAAGCAGTCACGAAATCTCTATGTAAGACGTCACGCCTTCTTGACAACTGAGGTCGAATCCGGAAGGGGTGCACTAGAAAAATAGGTGAAGGTGTGCGGCCCGTTTCCCTAAACCCTTACCCTATTTAGACCAAAATCTGCGATTTTCCCTGCGGCCTATTATCTGACCAAAAATTCAATACTTATAGAAGACTTGACCCATCAATGCTTCACAACTGCCTTGAAATCTGTTCCCTAGTTCAAACTGATTGTTAAAGGCATTCTGAAGGGCTTTTGTTGAGTAAAGTGCAAAAACTATGCCCAATTAAGTATATCTGGCCAAAATGACTAAGACTAGCTGGCGAACAGGCTTCCCGTTCCCGAAGTACTCAGACGGCAGGGACAGAAGAAGGGTTGTGTTCTTGCCTGTTTGCAGGCTAGGCTAAAACAAACCCAATACAGCCGCACATACCTATATATACAGACCCAAGAGCCATAATAGGCTCTTGACAGACCATGTAAGGGAGTACCCCTCACCAAACCCCCCCCCCCCCCCCCCGCAGGGGAATCGAATTAAGTCAATAAATTGTCGCTGCCTACCTTTACACACTCTCTAAAAATTACTGGTAATGTGAGGTAATCTGTCATTAGACTGTTGGTAAATTTCCTTGCGACAGTCGACCAGCCAATTGAGCTAATTCTGACCGATCTCGGCTGGGCTAAAAATGTGAAAGTAAAATCTCTTGTTTTTGCCTCCTAAGCCTTGGAGACGTCAGATATCACCCTGGCCATGTTAGAATTTAAATACATTCAAACTGATTTATTTCCTTGTTTTTCAGCAAACTCAGGTGGTTGTTGTGGGACCCACATGTAACGTCTTAAACAAGAGGGGAGATGCGAAGAATCAGGACTTGAACGATTGCAAGGTCGTCTACACCGTATTCCTCCAAACTTTTTCTTCGTACTTTTGCTGAAGGCGTAAAACTTTGCCCTTTCAGATTAAGATTTTTTTGAAGTGCTTTTTAAGCCATTAACAAATTTTTACACACTTAATTAAATTTCCTTCGTCTGAATCATTTCTAATTAAAAAAAACAAAAACAACAAAGCGAAAAAAAATGAAAGACGTTCAAAGAGATTGCTGCATGGTTTATTTTTACATCATATAATACGTTTTACTCAGGCTAACATCCTTTGTCAAGTTCACCTGTTACTGTTGTCTGAGAGCGAGTAGGGAGTTTTAGCAACAATGAAGGTGGCGACGGTGGGGACGAAGCCTTCTAGAAAATTAATTTATAATTTACCTTCGAATGTCGCAGCTCCGTAAATCTGTTCAGTACACCTATCAGTCTTAAGACTTGCTCAGGCTTAAACACGCACCGACAGCGTTCAGTTCCAAAAGAAGATACGAAAACTTAGCCATTGCGGTTTGCGTTCTCCAAAATACATAGAACTAAGGCCCGGTTCATACGTCGCATTTCTACCGTGTCGAATGCAGTTGAGGCAATAGATAATGAGATGATTTGCTTCATTATCTTTTGTTTGAATTGCATTCGACACGGCGAGAAATGCGACGTATGAACCGGGCAAAAGACCGAGATTTCTATCGCGTGATAGAAACTAACGTTTGAACCTGATATAACATGATGAAACAGTTCTTTTCTACGCGTTTACTTGACATTTTTTTCTTTTTATGCAATGAGACTATGGTAAATTTATACTAAAACAATTAGACTACTCGCCCCTCGTTTTCTACGAGCGATAGTCAACGAGGCGCAGCCGAGTTGACTATCTGCTCGTAGAAAAACTCGGGTTCGTAGTCTAATTGGTTAATTATCGACCGATTTGATAAAGACCAAATTATCATGGACTATAGTCAGCTATCGTCGACTATCATGGAACGTTTGACCAGGGCTTAACGTGATTCCTCAAATTTGCATTGCGCATCCTTTCTGCGCATAATTTATGGCGTCATTTAGCGCGCCCTCGTGCACGCGCATACTAAAAACCGGCATGGCGAATTTGACTTGATATTGTGTTCTGTCAGTTGAAAAATGGCCATAGCTCACCAACGAGCATGGGCAACCCCACCTTTTTTTCCAGTCATTGTAATGAACTTATCAGCAGATACACTGTGGGGTAACCATGTCGAGAAATTTGGTTCAAATTTTAATCAAAACTTCAGATTTTCTGTCTAAATCAAACTTAAAATGTTTATTTGTGTCCGACACAGTGCATTAACTGTAGTTTAATGCGTGTACATCAAGAGTCTCGGTCACAAAGGTTTTACAATCTTTGTGACCGAGACTCGTTGAGGTACACGGTTATTACTATACTGGAAGGTTCTTCTCTAATAAGCATTAAATAATGCCAAAATGGGACATTTTCAATGCCTCAGTGCTCCTTAATGAGCATGGGCACCCCCCGTTTTTTATTTCAAAATTGAATTTCTCATATGATAAATATTCAGTGGGCAAAGTTGAACGAAAATCTATTGTCAGTTTATTTCAGAGGAATTACCTTAATGTAAGTAACCACGCCGGCGAGGTGAGAGTAAATATCGACTAAAAAATAAATTCAGTTACTTTAACACACGAAGGTCGCGATACAGCAAAGTCATTTAGTTTGTTTTTCTATCTCGAACATAGGGTTAAATTCCAGAGAGAAATGTAAAAAAATTATACGCCCGTGGTTTTACGTTATACGTAGAATTCGGGTATCGCTTCCTTTGTGCTTTTCAAGTTCTCGTTGCAGCTTTTCCGGTAAAGATTTGATGTAAGATAGCAGTGTTGTTCTCGATACACAAATCCACCTTTCATCATGCGCAAACCTAAAACATGAATTAGTATCAGCTTTGACGACCCGTTACACTTGAGCCTCTGACAGGTCAACTTCAGTTGTTTTGAAGGCTGGAGAAATTTCTGGCATAGGCGAAAAATCACACAGCCTTAACTGGTGATGCTAACTTCAACAAGTAATCATTGAGTGTTTGTGCAGCGGCGCATCTAGGGAATGAGGGCCCGGTACCCCTTATTTTGGTTAAAAAAAGAAGAAATGACAGAAGGAGGAAAAGTCATGGCGGGCAAAAAAATAAAAACCGCATGAAGGAAAGGTGATGAAGGCTACTTTTCCCAAAAAAACAACGTGTACGTATTAAGAACAACAAAGAACTCCGCCACACGGTAAGTTTCATCGATTTTCATTTCCATTTTCCAGCGAATTTTCAGACCTCAAACCTCGCCCCAGATGTTCTCTTTAATTTACCCGTGTTATGTCACGTGTCACGCACACCTCAGTGAGCTGGGCCGACCTATGCTGAAAAGTTAAAACAGTAATCTGGTATTTTCCCGTGGTGGTGGGGTCATTTTGAACAGCTTTTCGGCCCAGTGAGGGAGGTCAGGGAGGGGAATTTGAACAAAATTTCAAAAAATTCAAATGCCCGGAGGTGCTCCGAGGGGGGAAGTTGAAGCTTCGATTTGACTGGTACATTATGACGAAATTCTTAAAGAACATTTGCACCCAGGCCTGCAAACTTCAGGCTAGGTTCCTTGGCACTCGAGTGCGGTTCATCACAGCTGCTTGCTGTGAAGTAACTGAGGCGCTCAAAATTGCCGATGGCAAAAGAAATGCCACGTCAGTCATGTTATTTCTTGTCACGGTAACTCTGCGCTTGAGCTCATAATAATATTCTCCTTGTTGTTTCCACATGAGAAGGCGTGACTTGCTTATTTTGTGGCAATCCGCTACAAGCCAACCAGCAACCGATTCAAGCCTTACACGGAAAATGGCATCTTGATTGCTTCAAGTAAGTTACCTACCTACCTTTTGGCGGAAATCTGCATTCCTTTGTGTCTGCATGCCCTTTCAGTAACAGAATCTTTCTGTTTTAGGTGTTCAGAGTGTAAGCGACAACTGTCGTCGACATATTTTGCGCGTGACAAGACGCTCTATTGTAGGAAAGATTACACTGCAAAATTTCGATCGACCTGTCATGCTTGCGAACAAAACATCACTGGACCTGTCATGGTATGCCAAGTGTGTTAAAAAATTATTCAGCGTATAATAGCCTTTTACCGCTAAATAGTTAGTTTTACGATTCAGGTGCAAATTGAAGACCGGTAAAAAATGTCAATTAAAGTAAGATTAAGGTTTTCTTAATTAATTTCTTTGTCTAATCCAAACCGATAACCGATTTACCGATTTTTTGCCAATAACGTTACCTGCTAATTGGGCTTTTTTAATATTTTTTTTGCAATATTATAACCTGCACGGCGTTTTGTCGCACAACGACCCAATATGAGCCAATTTAATTTAACCAAAATAAGCGTTTGAAATAGTTAACATTTAAATACATAGTAAGCAGTACTTTGTAATTGTTACAATGTATCGGAATTCTTTTATTCCAAGAATGCATGAGCGTAAAACAATAGCCATCAAAATTTGATTTCTAAAGCGTTGTCTAGTTATGCTGAATGACAAAGTGAGTTAAAAACTCGTATTGTCAACTAAGTCATCATTCAAGAAGTTCGAAGTGACGGAAATTTGACTTGACTTTGATTCTCAGATTATATTTATTCTAGTCTTGCTGTCTGTGATGTTTACGTTTCTCCTTTCTTTGGTTAATGTTTGGGGGATGTTAAAAATTGCTTGTGTGTAGGTTTTTTCAACGCATTTCACAAAACCTGTCACAAAAACCGAAGTTAGTTTTAAATTCACGAAGTTCACTATGAACTTGGTAATTTCATTACGTAGTTGTCAATCAAATTGTGAACTTTGAAGCGAAATTGTGGATTTCATGCCAAAATTTGTTGAGTAGTTGAGAACTTCAAGGGTATTGCAAGAGGAGTTTGCACCATTCGGTGTTAATGTCTCGGAATTTCCTTAAGGCTGGTTTTCATTAGCGACAGAGTCGTAGTTGGAGTCGTAATCAGATGCGTAGAGTGATTCAATCTAGTGAAAATCAAACCAACGGAGTCGGAAGTAGAACACTGATTTTGCTTATGACTCCATCGCTTACGATCAAGTGAAAACTGAAAAAACGGAAAGCAGAAGTGGAAGAATAAACCAATGACAATGTTCGACTCTGGGCCTTGCGATTGGCTTGTTCTTCCACTTCTGCTTCCGACCCTGACAATCTAGAGTTTTCACTGGATCATAAGCGACAGAGTTGTAAATGGAATCGGAAGAAATGGAAACATTCTGATTCTTCCAACTCCGATTCCGTCAAGCTTATGACTCTGCTTATGACTCTGATTTTCGATTTTCACTAGGTCATAAAGTCTCCTATGACTCCGACTACTACTACAACTCCGACTCCGTCGCTAGTGAAAACCAGCCTTTAGGTGCTGTGATTACATCAGTTAGGAATTACTGGTTTTTGAAATGGGTTATAAAACGGTGCACTGAATTGTCCTAGATGCCACCTGACAATCTGCCTAACTACAATACAATTTCTGTCATGTTGGTTTATTCTCAGGTAAGCTTCAGATAGAACTTCCACCACATAGTGGTTGAAATAAGTATTTTACATTTAAATCTGTCAGCAGCATGAAAAAAAAACCATTTTTTTTCAGGACATCATTCTACAAATAGCACGAATTCTGATATCTGACAAAGGTAAGCCTTTTCAGATGCTTCTATCCTCCTGCTTAAAAGACTGTGTTTTCTATATCAT
>JAHPZR010036083.1:0-19231 GCA_019787425.1 Platygyra sinensis
ATACAGGGACCATACAAGTATAACTATAAGGACAATTAAGTTTATGCTCTGTAGCAGTTTAAATTACGGTATAAAGAAAGTTGTTCTAAAAAAGTCTCGTGTTCCTATAGTAAAAGGAAACGAGACGTTTTCGAGAAAAACCCCTTCGTCACTTCACTAAGGTATAACTATAGCCTATTTTGGATTTTTCGTTTTAGGCCGCCATCTTGAATTTGATAACTGTGGAAGGCTGGGGCGATATAGTAGTCGATGATGATCCAGTTAGTGGAAAGCAGGTCCTTGTGTGGAAAGCCGAACGAGGGTCAAAAACGAGACAAGGAGACGGCCACTGCAGGGCTTTTAGCCCAAAAGCCCACGCCACCAATACCGAGCGCTGTCCAGTTCGTATTTATCTCAAGTTTGCCAGCCATCGTCCTGACGAGATGAAGAAACCCGACGCCCCTTTTTTCCTGGCAGTAAACCATAGCAGAGCGCCTGGCAATCCGATCTGGTACAATCGAGCTCCTCTTGGAAAAAACAAGATCGGAGAATTTTTGACGAAAGCGGCTAAGAATGCAGGGCTGCCAGGAAATGTAACCAACCATTCTGTGAGGAAAACGTGCATTTCAAGGCTGATGGATGCTGAGGTTCCCGTTAATTATGTAGCACAACTGAGTGGGCATAAGAATCTAAAAAGCTTAGATTCTTATAAGACAGCTTCAGACGAACACCAGCGCAAGATGTCTTTGGTTTTGAGCAGCGGCAAGAAGAAATCTCCCATCTTCTCAAACGATGCACCAGTCAGCAAACCAGCAGTCAAACCCTGTGAGCTAGAGCGGCCACTCAAACAGCAAAAAAAGCAAGCTTCTTTGAGTGAAGAGCAGGGCTTCTCTGGCATTTTCACTGGTTCAAACATCAGAAGCATCGAGGGATGCACATTTAATTTTTCATTCAATAGTGCACCTTGCAGCAGTGGCGAAAACATCCATCAGTCAAAGCAGCGAAAACGCCACGTTATTATTTCAGATGATTCTGATTCAGATTAAGTCAAAGTTTCCTCAGGACAGTTGTCAAATCCATCCCCGGTAAAACGAGTTTTCAGTCGTTAGGAACGCTAAACTTTGCCATGTTCGCGTTGTTCATCAAATTGTATTTTAGCCATTCGGAGCATGCGTTTTACTAACATTTCTAGCGTCGTACACTCACTTTTGACGTTTGACAGGTGATATTCATTTCAATGACTTTGCATGGCTTTTTTTTTTCTTTTTTACGTGTAAGGGAGTACTCACGCGTCAAAATAAAGCCAGCCGCTGAAAATCATGCTCACAATATTTTCTTTGGTCTTTGGTGCTTTGTAAGAACCCGGGAAGTTACGTCCTGTCCTTTATTCCTATCTCTTTTCCTCCTACTTTAAAAAGAAGACGTCCAAAAAAAATAAATATGTTATTTACCGGGCTAGGTCGGTCCGTATGGGAAAAAACTGTGCCCTTGGTCTTGAGTACGGCCCTCGGCCTTCGGCCTCGGGCCGTACTCAAGACCTCGGGCACAGTTTTTTCCCATACGGACCTCCCGCCCGGTAAATAACATATATGTATGTGTATGTATGTATTCCAGACGAGAGTTTCAAAAGTTTTAAATAATACACGGTAAAGTTATCAGCTAAAGAAACAAAATGGACTTGATTTCAAAACATGATTTCGGGCCGTTAAGTTACCGGGACTTTCGAGAAACGAGCCCCGGGGCCGTTTTGTTGAAAGCCTTTTTAAGCTATTCCGCGATAACCGAGAGTTTAAACTGAGTTTAGTAACTTTGCAGAGAGGTTTTCTGTGTATTTAGATTGATTGGCCTTCTGTTTTGATTTTGAATAATGCCAAAGACACCAGCCCGTGACTCAAACATTTGTATAGAAAAAAAAATTAACTTCTAATCCTGGTTTAGCCTTAACCGCCCCGAAAACCAGTACTTAGTCAGCGGACAACTTTAAAAAACACAAGATCTCCATGAATTCTGAACTTGAGCTTGTGATGTGGTCACGTGATACTGGTCGGCAGATACCTTGTTTTGACAGGTGTGAATTGACCATGAAATGCATTTTTAATGTCAAAGATATACGCTGTCAACCAAGACTGCCAGGTTTTAACGTCCCTAGCATAAAAACGGCCCATTAAAATCGATTTAGTATTAAACGACAAAGTGATTTGCCAGCCGAGCACCCAAATGATCTGATAACATGATCAAGCTTTACCTATATCGGCACTGAGGTGAGAGATTAAAATCACAGGCAGTTTCTCATACTTATCTAAGTTTAAAGTAAGGATAACGTGCGAAACCAGTGCACGAAGGTGAAGCAAAAGAAGAGCCATGTTATGGCTAAATCTGCTAATCGCTACTACCCAACATGAATAATAACTTTTCCTACCGAGCAGGGGATCTGAGGAACAAACCATAACTTCTCTTATAATACATTAAAAAGTTTCGCTCGCGCGCGATTGCTCTGAACACCTCTCGTGACCAAATTTTCCCCAGCTAAAACTGGTGAGATGAAAATGTCTCCACACACTACAATAGTCTGTTCGCGTGACGTCATAAAAAGTTTGAAAACGAGGCGCGGCCATCTTGGAGGAGTATTATTTTAAACATGGCCGCCGCAGGTCGGTAAGAGATTAATTCTTCCAAGGATATTCTGTCTGCATACGGCTAGCCACTGAAAAATAACACAAAGAGGAGATATGTGAAAAAGATATCTGTCATTGACGTGGATCCTTTTATCACTCCGCAGCCGAAGTATACTCCAGAATATGTATCGTGTGATCTTGAAACTAGTTTCTAGACGAAGGAACACTTCAAGAATTTCAGAAGCTTATTTGCGTACAATCACATGGAGTCGGGGTTTATTACGCTTTTCTTGGGCAAGTCATAAGAGACAAATACGTCGTTCTTGCAAGAGTAAGGAATTCTCAACGGGTGAATGATCCTCGCGTGCAGTTTTCAAATCAAGCCGGTGTCTCTAAGTTTAATTAATCATGTATCCATTTTGCGATTCATTTATCTAGAGCACAAGAAACATCAAATGAGTGGACTCTTTTGAAAACATGTGTCTTCAATTATCTTGCTCTGACCTTCTCAAAGAATGTTATAAAGTTGATTAAAAGTTGCTGATGATGAAATCAGGGTGTTGTGTTTGTAAGAGAAACTATTTCTTCTTTAAGGCAATGAGCAGGGAGTATAGAAGTTTCCAAATGTCCTTGCAACCTGTCACACAGATCTGTCCCAGCTAGGCTTTTGTACATTGTGTTTTTATTCCCTCACTAAAATGCTCCACCTTAATGCTCCATTTTTTCCACTAAAATCCTCGGTTTCCACCAAAAAAGGTCACTAAGATGCTCGGTTAATGCTCATACACAGGGGTTTTAAATTTCATAATTTTAACGTCTCAACGTATGTTAAAAGTTTTAATACACCAGAAGATAATAAGTCTCAAAGTGATCTGTTGTTCTGTTAACCGTTTGTCCCCTTTCAGTGATACTTGATTGAAGAGAGGTTAAGTTGAGGCTTCATTTTCTCGTAAAAATAACTTTTATTTCTGTATTCTGTGGAAATAAATATTGATTTTCCTGGAAAATGTCTCTAAAATGCTCGAATAATGCTCAATGCTTTTGCCTCATTAAAATGCTCGAAAAAATGCTAGCATAGTGTACAAGAGCCTAGTCCCAGCCCTCCCAGACTCTGATCAAAGCAATATGCTATCCAAATATTTTTTTTAGTTTAGCACAGCAGCCACCAAACATGACTGCAATCATGAAGAATCAACTATTGTAGAATATGAGAAAGCAATAAAAAAAATCATGTAGACTTTGTTGATACCAAATGTGGCCATTCTTGCATGCCATTCCTGATTTTCTCTGCATGTGTGACTGTTGTGGACAGGGTTGTGAAGAAGAGAAAAGCCCATATTGCATTGATGGCACTGATTTTGACAGCTATATGGAAAGAAATCCTTTTGTTTGGAGAAAAATAGTTGCGTTCAGTTTGAAAAGAGATCATGATTATCATTATCACGCCCAGTAACAAATCTAGACTACTGTTAGTGAGTACTGAGATTTCATTTAGGTTGCTTTAAAGGTCAAATTAATTTATATGAAGGCCTATGCCATGATGTCATCCATGATTATATTGAAGAGCAAGCAAGATGTTAAGCTTGCAGAGCAAGTCATGACAATCAATGTTGTCCCTGTTCAGCAACAGCAAAATGGATCACATTGTGGGGTTATTTGCCATAGCTTATGCTTCAAGCCTTATATTCATAAATGACCCCCATATTACATTCCAAAAACCAATGTGCCCTGATTTAATAAAAGCTTAATTATAAAGTTTGTTAGAATGGAACAATTTCCACTGTTATTCTCCCATAGAAACCTTGTAATCAAAATTAGTGTCAGGCTGGTACAAGCAGTTTCACTAGAAATCTATCTGAAGTGTTACACATGGAATAATGTCAGGAGCTAAATGGGTTGATGAATATGGGTTGGAAGGTGATTGTTTAGAAAAATAAAATCCTTTTACTTTAAGGCACTTTTCCTGGTTATTGTTAGACTACAAGCACTCTATTACTATGCTGAGAGATTCAACATCTTAAAAAAACCTGTTATTGTGCAATGATTTATAATGAATTTTTGACACTAATTCAATAAAAATGATTGTGACAGTTTTAACTAAAACTGAAACCAACATTCATGAGGAATTATAAACGATCATGGTTGAAATGACAGAAAGTAAATTGTAGTAGTGCACCCATGGGAAACCCCCATTGATTTATGACAATTATTAACAAAATTCCTTTATTCCTTAAATCATAAGATAATTGTCACGGACATTTTCCCTATAAATAACTTGTAGCCTTGTAAAAAATCTAAAAAAGATCCAAATCTCATATTGATCATATTTCCAGCTAAAGTCACATTTCTTGATTTGTCTCACATGATCGTGTGAAAGCAACATTTAAGACATAACACATGAGGCACGAAAAGCTATTCTCATCCTCCTCTTCTCAGCCTTCTGCTGTTCTCCTCCTTCAGTACCGATAACAACATCTTTGATAGGCTTTCCCAGTTCAGCAATCTTCAACAGCTTTGTTTTTTTCACTCCATGTTCTTCGCACTCTTCAGTTCACGTTTCCTTCTCTCAGCTATACTCAGAACTCTTTTTTGTTGTTGTTTCTCCGTTGTGTTAGAGTTCTTGATTTTGTTAGTCGTGGTCCGGAGCCCAATCTGGATTTAAAAATCATCCCGCAAGTAATATAAGTGGCTTCACCGGAATGAAGAACAATACAGCAAACACGATCAGTTCTTTAATATTTCGGTCAAATTCCCATTACAAATCGCCACTAACCATTTCGTTCGCCGATCAGTGGAAAAAATTCGCTGTGTTCACCTTGATTTGTGATCCCTTTAGGCAATCGGCAAAAACTAAGGCCTGGGCGTCTCTTTTTATCGTTAGAACAACCAGGGATGAGACAAAGCGAAGGTATCGCGTGTTATTACATGACAGCTTCACTCCTCCAAGATGGCGGCGCTTACTTTTCTCTGACGTCATTGTCATGTGACCGCACACACACTATTCGATCTGGTTGCCGGCTGGACTCGGAGTGTTAACGATCGAGCACCCTTAATCGTTTCAACAAATTGACGAAAAGATGTTATGTCCTGTTATAGATGATGAATTTCGTTATAACAAAAGTACCATCTAACAACGACTTCCCGTTACTTACGTCAGCCTGAGCGCAGAAAATAAAAACAAGTCAATAGTTTGCAAATTCGCTTACATTTTAATTGTTTTTGCTTTTTATTTAACAAAACTCAAAGCAATAAATATGCAAGCAATAAAAAATAGGAGAAGAACAGAACATCAAGGGAATGAGATCTAGCCTGTGAACAGGCTCCCGGTTCGGTTGGGTTTTGGGCGAGATAGACGAGTGTAGTCAAGGCGAGCGGGATGAGCCGAGGGCAGTCTGGTGAGGAGGGAGTGCACAGGGGAGCATGTAGACATTCCATTGATGCCGCCGTTCCATGATACCAGCTCCTGGTATCAAGATCTGATTGGTTGAATCGATGACTGTTGACAGCTCTGAGATAAATAATTGACAGATCTTGACAACTGTTTGTAAATTAGCATAATTTTTGCCGAGACCGTCAACAGCGGCTTCCTCGCGCAATACATAGTTCACTGAAGACGAATAGGCCTTTTGCAACAGTTGGTCACGTGACGTGCTTTTCAAGAACACACTGATTAATCATTGGTAATGCATAATGTTATCAGAAATGGAAAGAACAGTTCCAAATAAGCTTACATGCAAATTTTCAGGTTTATATCTTTTAAGGGGGAATTTTTATGGACGTTAAAAATTAGAAGGATTTGTATGAGAAGAAGTCGCTTTGCCCTCCAGTCACGCTCCAGTGGTTTTCCATACAAATCCTTGTAATTTTGCAAGTTTTCAAGCTGCCATAAAATCTTTGCCTTTCGGTGTAAGGGCCTAGAAATTTCCATTTTTCCTAATATTTTACCCCTCTTTCTATCTCCAATGGTTATATGCCGGCAGCTTCTTTTGGTAGTGATTAATAACAGAAAAGGTTTCTGGAGGGCAAAGCTTCCTCGCTTCCATACAAAACCTTCTAATTTTTGCAATATTCAAATCGTCATTAAATCTCAACCTTATACGACATTGGTCTGAAAATTGGTGTCCTGGTTATTTAAAACATGCTCTTTCCAGCTCTGAAATTCATTTTGCTGTAGCTAAAAGTTTAGAAATTATCGGTCACGTGACCAACTGTTGCAAAAGGCCTATTTGAAGCAGCTTTGAGCAATAGGCCTTTTGCAACAGTTGGTCACGTGACCGATAATTTCTAAACTATTAGCTACAGCAAAATGAATTTCAGAGCTGGAAAGAGCATGTTTTAAATAACCAGGACACCAATTTTCAGACCAATGCCGTATAAGGTTGAGATTTAATGACGATTTGAATATTGCAAAAATTAGAAGGTTTTGTATGGAAGCGTGGAAGCTTTGCCCTCCAGAAACCTTTTCTGTTATTAATCACTACCAAAAGAAGCTGCTGGCATATAACCATTGGAGATAGAAAGAGGGGTAAAATATTAGGAAAAATGGAAATTTTCTAGGCCCTTACACCGAAAGGCAAAGATTTTATGGCAGCTTGAAAACTTGCAAAATTACAAGGATTTGTATGGAAAACCACTGGGCGTGACTGGAGGGCAAAGCGACTTCTTCTCATACAAATCCTTCTAATTTTTAACGTCCATAAAAATTCCCCCTTAAAAGATATAAACCTGAAAATTTGCATGTAAGCTCGTTTGGAACTGTTCTTTCCATTTCTGATAACATTATGCATTACCAATGATTAATCAGTGTGTTCTTGAAAAGCACGTCACGTGACCAACTGTTGCAAAAGGCCTATTCTTTGCATCATTTTCGTCATATCTCTGGTTTGAAACGTGAGCAGAAGCTATGCTTGGAAACTGTGGCGTAGAAGCGCGATGTTCTCGGAATTCTACCGACTGGTTTCGGGAAGAGCCTAATTTTTCAATTGCTGCCGCGTCTATGATGGTAAATAAAATAGACAGGCCAAACACGACTCCTACGGTTGAACGGTTCGTGCCATTTGTACATTTGCCGTTTATTTTCGGTCTTTCGATCTTTTTGTCGCTTAACTCTTGTTTTTGAAAGGCATTTCGTATTGTGTTATAATGTTATCTGCGTGTTGCTTCGTTGAGTTTATTGACACCTCTATAATTTGCCATGTGTTAGTGTATAGTTTTGGCTCATTTCAGAAGCTTATCACTTAGAAGCGTTTAACTTCCCCTGTACGTTTGAAACTATGCTGCGGATTATTCCCGACCAATGAAAATCACTTTCCAATCTTTGCCCATATAAGGAAACTCTGAAAGCGCGCTCTTCGCGAACTCCTCGCGTGAATCTCTCGCAAAACAAGCGAAGAAGCTGTCGGCCATGAAAATAAGAAAGATTTGTGTGTCGGGAAAAGCATTGAGAGAGGAAGTTGTACCTGAAAGAGGTTCTGGTGAGTTGGCAGGAACCTCCAAGGTTTATGTAGATTCTTGTAACAGCGAGTTTGAATCGATAAAATGTTGTAGCAGTATCTCGACGTCCGCAATAAAAAGGTCAAGTGAGAGATTTGTTGATTTATTTAGTGAAAAGATTAAGTTCTGTCGTGACAAATACGCGGTACTTCGGGTTAGGTGGTATGGATATGCAAGGGTGGCATTAAAAAGTTGGGAAGCTAGGAAAAAAGTTCAAGACAGTTGCAAAGATGCTGATATTGTACGATCGATGGTTTCGTGTTTATAGATCAGAATGTAGTAAGCGGTACAGTTTGCAGCAGGTCGATCATAGAAGTTAGGAGAAATGGCAAAGCAAAAATGTTAGAATCGATGTTAGGAACATCATTGCGAAGCAGATCGCAGCAATCGATGTTAAGGAGGACGAGAAAAAAGAAAAAAGTTTGCCTGGTTATAAATAATGAAAATAATTAAGTTTGAAGAGAACTTATTCGTGTTGAAGCAAGAATTTATTCAGTCCCTTTCTCGAGTCATTCTCGAAAGTGTTTTCGGAGTTGGTAAACCAAACGAGCTACACCTTGTCAGTGGTAACAAGCCATCATGTCGTCAAGGTTAGTATCAAACCTTTCGTTTATCAAAAATGTTATTTTCTAGCTTTATAGTCGTAAGTTTACTTGATGTTGTTGATGTACTTACTTGTTAAGAGTGCTAGTTGTTTCTTTATACTCTCCAAATACTTCGGATTGAAGTTGGCAATTGTATCCAGGGTTACCACAGATCCATGCTTTTGGGAAAATGCTAGAATTTTTTTGACCTTCAAATTGTTATGTGTCTAATAGGCAGACGCAGAGATGATCACGATTGTGTTGAGGAAATGTTTTACCAAATTAAAATAAATGCATTGCATTTTTGGTGTTTGTGCATAATTTTCATTGTGTAAATTGAAAGTGGCAAAGAAAAATAGTAGCAATTCAAGGTGCTGAAAATAATTGCCAATCTGAATAGCAACTTGACCTTTGTGCTGACTCCAAAAATAACACAAGTCTTGAAAATGACTGAGATTTTAATTATTTATTAGTATTTTTTATGATTTATGCACCTTCTTGTGGGGCTGGAAATTATATGTCCTGCTTTTATTCAAACAGTGGAGAATAGAAACCTCAAAAAAGGGAATGCAGAGAAGTGATATCCAGAAAGCTTTTAATGAGAATAGCTTTACTTCCACAAGTGACTTTTTGATAAAACAGAGGAAATGTCAGGTTTTGCTTCTTTTAACTTAAGTACAGGTATTTAATTTTTTTCCTTGTTTGCTTGTTTGTTTGTATTTTTTTTATTTAATGATAGCATCTATACAGTGAAAAATGTCTGCCAGAATACCTAAATTAGTGTTCCTGAGGTTCCAAAACTTCAAACTTTTCCAGGACTTCCCCTATTATGCTGGGTACCCTACACCAGGAACTAAACCACTTGTAAGAATTTGGTTGCTAAATGCAGCTGAAATTCCATGAGCTTTTTCCAGGCTATGTTTATGTCTTTTTGAATATTGGTGATGTGATGAGCAAAGGTCTTCAAGATTCCAGGAATCTTTAACATTCAATTTTTCCCAGGGAAGCCAGTGGTGGTGGATCCAGACATTTATTGCCCAAAATAAGGGGAAGGGGGCAATCCTAGATCTGCTACTGGAAGCATGCTCCCAGAGCCCCCTACTTTGAACTCTATAAATACACTCAAACCTTCACCAAACACCATCCAATTCCCTTTCATCAAGGAGTCAAGACAATGTCAGCTATGACTTGGGGCAGAAGCAATTACCTTGTCTAGGTGAAAGGCTTCTGTTTCTTCTATGGGCTTTAATCTTTGTCTATTAAAACTGGTGCAGTGTTACAACTGCTTAAACTGGCTTGAAATAGGCCATTTCCGAATTACTGTTAGCCTCTTTTTCAAAGCGAGTCTTGGTGCTCATCCTTTCATATGAAAATGAGTTTAATTTGCATGTGAATGAAAACTCATTTTCATATGAAAGGATGAGCACCAAGACTCGCTTTGAAAAAGAGGCTAAAGGTAATTCGGAAATGGCCTATTGGCATATTCTTCTGCTATCTTTTTTCAGAATGCAACAATTTTACTTCTTAATTTTCATGGGAAAGGTTATCACCAGAAATTTGGGGTACAATGGTGGGAGGGGGGGGGGGAAGGGAGGGGGGGGAGGAGAGGGAGGGCAGGAAAAGAATTTGCAATGACGAGGGGTGTTAAGGACTATCTATCAAATGCCTCAATTTGCCTTCCAACCTCTTACAAAATAAACAGTCCATAATGAGTGAATCCTCTTGAGAAATACCAAAATAAATTACAATAAAAGAAATAAACAAATATAACTAATGACCAATTGATAATAATATTGTGGAAGTTGGGTATGGTTTGCTATAACAGCCCTTAGGTTGAAGGCAATCAATGTAAGAGGCAAAAAAATACATTTTATGTTTTGCCACTTACATTGATTGCCTTCAACCTAAGGGTCATTAAAGCAAACCATACCCAACTTCCACAATATCATTATCAATTTGTCATTATTTAATGTACTGCATTTTATAGACAAATGTGATAAACATGATTTTGGTCTTGCTCAACTTGCTTGAACAGGTTAAAAGTAAAAGGTCTACTAATGAGTTTGCCTTACACTTTACCACTGGCAATATCAATGTTCAAACTGATGAGAGTTAGAGATTTCTCTTAATCTAACGTGTAGGTGTTGTGTGTAACTTGTATTTGCTTGGTATACCAATTCTCCTGGGTTCTCAGTACATGTGAGGCCATGCCAAGGGACATCAGGCTCAAGGGAAAGGCTTGGTTAAATTACATGAAATGAATGTTTTAGATGTAAATAATATACCTCATACAATAAGAGTGCTTGCAGATTGCTGATGGAAGTTGTAAAAAAACACTGACTTGCATCTACTTGAAAATAATAATTTAATTACAAAGTATGTTTTCAAATAAATATTTGCAAAATAATAAAGACCACAAAGAAAAAAACAGCACAGGAGCTCAAAAACCATATTCTGGAGCCAGAGGACAACATTAAGTTCACTTGTACATTATATTCAGTTGTGCTCTATATTGTTTTAAACTGGAAGATTGGAATGTTGACCCCATCATTGGCATGGTGAATTAGCAATGAACGAAAAGCTCATAGCATGTATGGCAATACAAAGTTTCCTTCGTCCCCTTGTCGAAGATTCTTTTAGGTGGGTTGACAGTTACGTGCAAGTACACATGATAAAACTCTTGATACTGTTTATTGATCTATGGTTGTCAGTAGTCTCCCATTAACTACCACAACTGAAAGGAAAACAAGTAAAAAAAGAAGTGGGTTTTCGAAAATAATAAACCATAAATGACCGAACAATAACATCCAAGGGAAGTATAAACTTTTGTTTGAGATAACAATTCAAGACAGGCAGTTCTCATGATACATGTAGTGAAAATTCACTGTAAATGATGATGTCTCAGTTTATTATGGACTAGCATCCAAGGCAGGATCCAAAATCCTTCAACGTCGGCCAAACAGAACGGATGACATACACACTACAAAAGCAAATTAACAAGATAACGTTAATTAAGATATAAGGGAACAAACCGATCGAGCCACAAAATTATAAATCTATCTTCATAGAACAAGAGGTAAAAATGACCATTCGCTTTTTTCACCGTTCCCATAATACATCTTGTTTACCCCCCAAAATTTTTACATAAGAATTGTTTTAACCTCTCTTGGGACGCTTGTAAGTCTCAAGAGAAATTGAAAACAATGCTTATGTAAAAATTTTGGGGGGTAAACGAGATGTATTATGGGATCGTGAAAACAGTCAATACCGCGAAATGCCGCGAACATCTGACAAATCAAGGTAAAAGCTCCCTCCTACAGTCATATTTTCTTAGAGGTCAACTATCGCAATAAAGCATCACGAAAAAATAATCCTCAAAACTGATCCTTGATATCCCTCAATCGACAAAAAGATATCCATGTTGAGCTCGTGTTCTTAACAAACGTTTTCAAGATAACATAAAATGCTTACCTGCACTTGAGACTCGGCAAATAACTGGCCTAGATATGGCGGACATTACCTGCT
This sequence comes from Platygyra sinensis, assembly GCA_019787425.1. Lineage (NCBI taxonomy): Eukaryota > Metazoa > Cnidaria > Anthozoa > Scleractinia > Merulinidae > Platygyra > Platygyra sinensis. The sequence goes on from JAHPZR010036083.1 coordinate 12,197, forward strand.
CCTAGAAAAGGTTCGTTTGATTCTCATGATGAGTGCAAATATCGATCAAGAAACGACAATCTATTCCCAATTCGCAACTCGTGTCCGCCATTACTGCGCCCTGAGTCATGTGAAGTCCGCGTGAGTTCGCGTGTATTCCGCGCGAATATGACATATCCACGCGAGAGCCCTTGCTCCATATTAGGAAGTTAAATTTGATTGGTTCGGAATAATCGGCAGCATTGAACCAGGGTTAAACGCTTCTAAGTGATAAGCTTCTGCTCATTTCTATTGCAAGATTTGTTTTGAAGTCTCCACGTATTTGCTTTTAAGGGACAAAATATGACATTTACAGTGAACGTGTTGCTTACTCGCATTCTATATTGTGACGCAGGGCCCGGCTATGATTAAAACTGTTTGCAAGTAGGTAGATTCTTACCACGGGTGTCATATTTGGCCTCCTACGTTTTCCTTCGGAGACGCCGTAGGTTTACTTCGAGAAAGCTATAGGCTTGTCTAGAGAAATTCTAATGTTTCTTGCAGGTATCTGATCGAGCTTATGTTCCTGGAGCTCGATGTTTAGGTTTATTTCTCCTTTGATTGTTCTAGTACCACAGGATTTAAATTTAACTCATTGCGCGCAAGTCTGTCGACTGTGTTGCGTATTGTATATGCCATTGGTCGGCTTTATAGTTCTGATTGTAGACCCCTTAAAATTTGCCGCCTAGCACGATCTAACGGCTGTAGTTTTCTCCTTTTCTCGTTGGAGTCGTGTTTTTTAAATTTAAATTTAAATTAAATTTAAATTTGGCCTGTCTACTTTATTTACCATCATTGCGGTAGATTGTTATAAAAAGCCGATTCATCTGCGCGGGGAAGCCCATCAATTTTGACAGGTTTAATTACCTCCTTGACAGATATGTAACAGGCTAATCACCAAGGGGCGGAACGGTACATTGAAAACAATGTCTACAGGCTCCCCCGCGTTCCACTCGCTTCGCTCGCGGAGTCACGACGCTCCGACTTCCACTCGCTCGCCGAATTTTTTTTTCCGACCTCGCTGGGAGCCTGTTCGCAGGCTAAATGAGATCGAAATAATCTAACGCCATGAACTCCGTGTGGCTTTTGCGTGCTTCGTACCGCAGTGAAACCTGCGCATGGGCAACTTTCGATAGATAACGGGGGCATGCTTCCCAATTGCTAGGTAAAAAAAAAAAAAAATAATCGACAGCTTTTATTTCTGAGGAATCACCTAACTTACGTTGCTTTCTCCAACAATCTTGCCCAAACAGTTAAACTTTTCTCAGCTACTGCCCGCTAGTTAACCACTACTGGTTTAAGATTCCAAGTGTGCAATAAATTCTAAATTTGTTTCCTTTTCCTGTCCATCGTTACCGAACAGACCTTTTGCATTAACCTCACTATTAATTACCAAGACGTCTACCGAGATGTTTAACTCGTAGGCACTTGGAAGCTATTTCAGTCAAGTGTTGTAAAACTAAAACCAAATTCATCATGGCTCTGGTCAATTACAAAGGACACAGAAAATTCATTGAACCAATCAAACTCGAAATATATACATATAGCTGACGCAAATGATCCAGAAAAAGTTCTCGAGTAGTCTCAGGCGGCAGTCGAGCGAGACTAAACCACGCACAAAATTGGTCTTGGTAAGCCGTGAACCATTGCTTTATCTCGAATTTAACAAACCCAATAAACAAAATGTTTCTGAGATTAATTTATTTAAAAGAATTCAACTTTTCCCAGTGTAAAAATAAATGTTGACACACTGATTGATATCAGGAATGAAACATCAAAGCATCACTTCTCAAAATCAGATAAAATAAACACATAACCTTGCTTTCTGATGCGTATATTCCTGTCCGTTTCAGGGCACAGCAGCGAGCTAAGTAAAGTCAACCACAGCTCACAGCCGACAATATCGCAGATCAAATGTGTCTCCGACACTATATCAAACTGATTTGAGAATCACCAACCACAGAAGACTTCTAAGTTCATGTTTTATTATCATAATCAGTTATTGCCTTCAATGTTTTTGAATTTATTTGAAACAAGCCGCCAAGTGCATAATTACGGTACTAGAATAGCGAACAATTACCGGCCACATTTTTGTCGCACTAACACCAAACAGTTTACAATTCTTTATCAAGGTCCAAAAATCTGGAACTCTCTTCCTGGATCAATTATTAATTCATCTAGCTATTTGAACTTTAAGAAAAATATGTTAGGGTTTCTTTTTAAAAAAAAACTGAGTTAGTTATGCCGCACAAGCATTGCGTAAGATTATTTAGATTAATGATAGGCATATGAGGGGGCCCCTCTTATAAGCCTGGTGGTTTCTTGGGGTCTCCTCGCCACAGTTATTGCTATAGTAAAATTCATTCCTCTTTACTTACATTTAAACGACTTTTTTACTGTTACTCTAATTTGTAATATGTATATAACTGTGTGGCAAATAAACATTCATTCATTCATTCATTCATTCATTCATTCAAGACACAAATCTCCGGTCTCTTTAAATGATTTAACCCTTTAAATTATTTCTTTTAAAATATCGTTCGCCAGCGAACGATGACTTTATATGCATGTTATGGAAAAATAAACTAGGTTTTCAAGTTGATGACACAGTCTCGACAATGACAAGACCTCGCCGTTTTAATAGAGCATAATTAAGAAAGAGACCATTAAAAAATGTGTCGACTGTATCTCAAACAAGTTGGTGATCTTGCAAATTGCGAAATATGCTAATCAAGCTTATCAAATCTGTCAACTTCAAAGAAGTTCATATTGAAAACCACTTAATGCATTTAACTGAAACTTTTGCAGTCAAGTTGTTACAGATCGTAGTTTCAGATGTGAGTGCTAAACAGGTCTTAGCTCGTATTCTCTTGATTGAATTAACAAAAATAATTAACTTTTCGAGGTTACATGTAACCAAAAGTGCACATTTTTGACGTCATAAATCCACAGGGGTTCTTCTGTCAATCAAAAGCATTTGGTACTCTTAAAAACTATATATAGTTTGCCAAAATTTCTCGTGTATTATTTTTTCTGTCTCCACACCAGTGACAACTTGCCACGGTAGGAAAGCCCTAAAAAATAATAATAATAATAAAACAAATATAAATGTTTAAGGGTTAATATGCAAAACAACGGTAGACTGATCCCCACGGCAGAGAGAGGAAAAGAAATAAAACAGCAATGAAATTAAAAACAAGTACAATATAATTGCCCGATATTTCGGTTTGAAAAACAAACCTTCTAAGGGGGCTAAGAGAAAATAAATGCAAAAAATAAAGATCAGGCGCCCTTTTGCATTGGTTTGTCGTTTTGGTCTTGCCGATATTACTGAGAAGATTTTCTTAAAGGGTGAAGCCAACGTTGGAAACAGATATGCATTTATTGTGCGAAACCGGAGCCATAATCAGGGACGGAGACCGTAAGCGCGCGCCATTTCTAGTATTCTTGCTTTCACCCACGTGACCTTTTGCTTGACAACGGTTGCTACCCGCCATGTTGGTGTCCCTCGACAGTAAACAAAGTGATCGAAATGAGAAGCTAGTGTGAGGAAATGTAGGAGAGTTAACTATGGTGTTATGCATTGCGTTGCCATGTGGATCCATAAGTGGCAAACGTAAAGGTCTTGGATTCTTTCAGATACCCAAAATCATCACTAAGCAAGACGAAGAGTATGAGGAACTGAGTAGAAAGCGTAGGGAAAGGTAGATCGGTCCGGGAGATCGGTGCAGTAAGTCGTGGCGACACTGCAGAGAAGAATATCCGCGAGACAGAGAGAGTTTGCGGTCGTCATTTTCACCAAGGACAGCCAGGACTTCGATCAGTTCAATCCAGACTGGGTACCTTCCCTAAATTTAGGAAAGAAAGAATATCGACGTCCAAAGGACTTTTATGCTTCTGTAGAAAGATCTGAGAGCCGAGTTGAAAGGACGAGACGGAAGGCCGCCATTGAACAACAAGAGCAGGAAGCTACAAAGAAGAGAAAACTTCTAGAACAAAGCGGTGGTCGCATCTGTGATTGAGACTTTGAATCTGGGGCTAGTACATCAGAAATTACAGAGGAACAGCTAACTGATGGAACTGATACTTTTGCGATTGGCAGGGAGCGAAGCGCAAAACTAAAGAGTTCGCAAATTCCTCCACACAAACAGAGCCCGACGTGGCACCAACTGCGGCCAGTGAAGGGACTCAAACTGGAGAGTTTTAGTATTTATTTGAAAGACCTTGTGGCTATAAGGCACCTGGAAGAGATTTCTTCGATACCGACGACAAAGTGCGATTTTATACGGGGCTGCCGTCCATCGAAGTGCTGATGAAAACATTTGAACATCTCGCACCTGCCGTGAACAGGAAAATCCTTACTCTTGATAAATTTCTTGAGTGTCTATTTAACAACTTGACGTAAGTTTTTTATGCGTCTGTCTTGTTATTGATCATGAATTTCGTCATAACATTGTCAAAGTAGCTGTGGATCCACGAGGCGATAGCTGAGTGGATCCGCAGACTACTTTGACAATGTTATGACGAAATTCATTGTTAATAACAGGACAGACGCATTAAAAATTGACATCAATTTGTTTTTTACGATAACAAATTTTCGAATTGCCCGCTCTCGCTATCTGACGCTTTGCATGAATTTCAAATTCATGTGTCTGTCCGCATATGGACAATAATAGCGCGCGTGAATGTAAAAAATTGTTCTGATGAAGCTACGGCTTAATGGCCCATTTCAAGTTAAAATTTTTCATCTTCGTGTTATGCATTTTCATTTTACATGTGCTGGTGCAAAGAAAATATTTACATGCCTCTGCTATTTATATGTGTTCCAGGCAATGTTATATATTCAATATTTATAAACAATAATAATATCATATGTGATAGAGTGAGAAAGGAAATCATTACTTAAAAAAAAAAAAAAAAAACCTGTAAATTTTATGGAAAAACCCTCTAACTTAACTAACATAATTCAGACAAATGAAATGGAAAAATAAATTAGCTTATAGTATTTTCAAGGCTGATAATATTTTTTTGCTTCATTTTTCCAATCTCCCTCTCTCCACCACCTCCTTCAAAGAATGTCAAAGATAATTCAGGGCAAATTATTAATGGTTTGTGGGGAAGATATCAGTAAATTTATAGAGGATGCAAAACAGTTTTGTAAATTGTAAATCGCTCTTCCATTTCCAGTAGCAGATTGATAGCAAAAGCTAAGGATTGGCATGAGATATGTTGTACAACCAGCATTGTTACTCACCAGTGAGTGAAACTTCCCCAGGTTTTTCCAGTAAACAACTTGCACCATTCACACCCCCCACCCCCCACCCCCCCCAAAAAAAAAAATAAAAAAAACTTGCATACTATCAAGCAACTCATGCAAACAGAAAAAGAACTTATTTCCCAAGTAGTATGCCATTGATAAAATATTGGTATTTAAATTTATAAATGTCAGTTAGACCAGCACCAGACAATATCCCATTATGCAAATTTGGTATTGATTCCATTTTCCCAATAAAAGGGCAAATGATTTCATTAGTCTATCTTGTAAAAATTAGATAAATACCAAATATTTACCAGTAATATACCACTTTAGTAATCACCCTTTTTTCCTGTGATATGTAGAATCTCAAATTCTATTGAGCCTATTTACAACAAAAGATATGGTCATCCAGCCCTTGGATATATGACTAATTTGTTTATATGAATTCTTGCATCTTATAAATAAACAAGTTTCATTTTTGGACTAGGTTTGTCCATGTTACTCCTAAAATACTGGGAAATTGCTCATATTCCCATTTCTCAGACATTCAGCCAAATGTGAACACATTCTTGAGGGATCAAAGGTTACCTGCCTAGGGTCTCTGCCATTAACAAAATAGGAGGCAAATGCAATGACAAAATGCCACAGTCATTACCATTATTTTGCTGTTGAACTGGTGCATATATAATTGAGTGAATTCAAACAACCACCTAGAAGATCATTCGTTAAATATTCAATGATCTGCCACTTCCTGGCATATGACATCTTGATAGAGACTGCCATATAAATTTACATCAAAGGGTTGGCAGCCAATATTACTGACACACACCCAATGGGAAGAACCTGTATGTAAAATCTGTATAGATTCACGAGACACTACATCAAAATTACGATCCAGATATAAACAGGAGGTTCGTTCATAGCCTATGAGTGTCGAACGCGGCTTTGCCGGCCACGACGTAGTATTTTTCGCGAATTAGCTTTCCTCTCATGATCACCGATTGAACGAGCCCCGAAACCATTTGATTATAGGCGTTCAAACTTTTGAAGGCCTTGAATTTTTGTTTTCGTTTAATGGCTCGCTTCCAGACCAAAAAATATCCAAGCATTCCCCGTTAAATTTCTTTCGGGATGCTGGCCGGGTCGACTCCGATAACAGATATTTTCGCCAAATATCGCTCTTTAACTCGAGTTCCCAGTCCTTCCACGTAACCTGAAAGCACTGGGATAGCTTTGCTGAGCTTTTCCGAGTCGTCTTCGAGTCCAAAATCCATTGAGAGGTCGCGAGATCACCAGCAAAGAATTTAGAAATGGCCCATATTTCCCTCTATTTACATGTGATCACACGCTTCGAGGGGCACCAACATGGCGGATCATCAAATTGCATAATCTGTGACGTCTCGTGAAAAGCAAGAATAGACCTTTTTCGCTTGTACATTTTGTTTTCCCAATACAGATCATGTGATGATACTCAGGAGATTTGATCCTTTGTTTTTGTTGATTAAAAAGGGTACATGCAAGCATGAATATGTCTGCATGTACTCTTTTTAATGCACATGCAGCTAGTAATTAAAACATGACAAATTGGACTTCGCACTTTGGTGTGAAAACGTAAGCTTACATCGAATTCATATAACTGTCTAGTTTCTGAATATGTTTAAGGTTGATTAATTAGCTGAAAATATGTGAATACAGCATAAATCAGAGCATAAAAGTGCATAGAAGAGCCCTGGTTCTTCTTCTCTGCTTTAATTCCCTGC
>JAHPZR010036085.1:2500-20000 GCA_019787425.1 Platygyra sinensis
ATTTCAATATAGTGTATATAGTGTGAAACTGAGGCAGTTCATGCCCAAATCAACCAAGGAATTCAATATAAATCATGGTTTAAATGCTGCGCTTAGCGGTTTCATACTGCTTAAACTCTAAACAAGACAGTTTAAATATATTTTTAAACCAAACGTGTGGAAAGTGTTACACAACCGGCGATTTCTATGATTTCTATCTGATGCTCACAGCGCAAATTCAAAGTCCTTTTCGTTTATTTTTGGATATTACATTAAGCCAATGTGTCTATCGCGGAACTGAACATCCAAAAAACCATCTGAAGACTCGATTTTCGATAGCACCTCAAGCTATTCAACGATGTTGTTTGCCAATAAAAGTACACACTACACGAAAGCCCCATTCATCATTGATATTACAAAATTTTTGCCAAGAAGGTGAGGTGTCCAAGACATCATGCATGTGTGACTCGTTTACATCTGTTTACTTTACTGGCCAATATGAAGCAGTTTAAGAAAAGCTGAACACCCCAGTTTATAAGAGAATATACTCCATCGACTGTGAAATACAAAGGAAGAAGTAAGAGAACAGGTGAGCTGAATTAATGCTATAAAACTAATCATAGCTTATGTAGAAATCTATCTTCTCAAAACACCAATCAGGTCATACGTGGCTAAGAATTAGAATCGTGCACGATCGTAAACTAAGAATACGCGCAGGTTAATGATGGATTTGTTAGTTCCTGAAAAGTGTTCCCTATATGTAAGCACTGCCAAGGTTCCCGAAACTCATCGACCGAAAAATACATTTCTAGGGTTAGCCGGCAACAATGCGAACCTTGATACTCAGATTTTCTTGTGATTTTCTCTCAGTTCAGATCATGGCATTCCTCTCCACTACGTTCTATGTCGGACTGGCGATTCTACTCCTCGATATACTTACCCAAGCAAGACCCTCTCCTCCTTCCGCCACAGTAGGATGCAATATCCCCGGAGACAAATTTTACCTCCCTGGGGAAGTCATTTACAAGGAAGGCTGCTCTAAAATAATATGTAAGGGAAATCGAATACAGGTTTGGAATGGAGACTGTCGGCGTTCTTTAACACCACGTAGGGAACAATTTCGACATGTCCGGAGTCCCCAACGTCCCAAGCGGTACTTCAAATAACCAGACTGCCGCCCCTATTAAAATCACCTTACCAATGTATTTATTAAAAAAAATTTAGATCTCGAGAGGCTCTAGCGGAGCCTCAGTGCGTATTCTAACTTCTGACGCGAGATTAAGTGTGATTCAGTCATTTATAATTAATGCCTTTCGACGTGAACATTTAGTGCTTTTAAAGGTCATGAAAGTAATATTTCTTAGTATGATGTAATTTCAGTGTGATGAAGCTGTCATGGTGTAGTCTGTGTCTTTGGCAAGTCTGGATCCCAATATCTGATCAGGGTTCTTAGTAGAAGTTTCACAGGCATCCAATAAAACATAATAGTTAGCGTGAGTCTGGGGCCCGAAGGGCCAAGCCAACTTACGGTAGGGGGTCCAGGGGCATGTTCGCCCGAAAACTGACTGAAAAAAAGCAAACTCTCTGAAACAACTAGCAGAAAGTTCGAGTTCTGAAGCATCTAAGAATGAAAAAAGATACTATAAGAAAAAAGAACTTACTAATCGCATTTGAAGGAAATAGTCTTGCTAGAAAAGCCACAACTAAGCAGTTTTCACTTTTTCATACATTTGTCTGTAAAACCGAGTCTCAATTTGCGTGGGAATTGAAAAATAATTGTACATTTTCTCGCCTCACAACGAATCTATTTTCTTCAAATTTGACGCCGAAAAAACCTCTTGCTGTCATCTTTCAGTTGTAACTCATAAAATACACAAGAATTAAGTAAATCGCTCAACAGTATTGGGCATCAAACTTTTAACAGTTTCTCAGACATTCTAGCGGCAGTTTTTACTGTGTTTGCCCCTAAGCAAGATGGTTTCAGAAACCGTAAAGATCTATTTTGGCTTCCCAACATACAGTATTTTTAATACTTCTTACTAACCGAGTTCGAGGTCCGTACTGTAAGTTACGGACCAAGTTTAATCCCCTTCGATTTAGGGCCATAAATCGTAGGAGAAAAAAACCAGGATCCGTAACTTACAGTACGGATCGAGAAGACGAGGTTAGTAAGATATTTATTATATCTCTATTGTGTGTCTGAAGGGTTCGGCAACGATTTCCATTCATGAGGAACGGCTTCAAATTTCTGAAGCAGGTCGAAAGCAAAACGAGTCAATTTGAAATCGTTTTTTAGTCGTTTCACGCTTTATTACACAATTGAGAGTAAAAGAAAGTTTTAAACTTTTATATAATTTGACAAAATTTGGCGATTAATCACGCAACAGTTTGGCAACAAAAAAACTTTAAGTTTTTGCGTTCCGTGCAGGAGAGTACGGACCGCTAAAATGACCAATCACTGGGCGCGTACTAACTTAGGGATATAATAATAAGAACAGAATTTGTCTTGACTACAAGAATAACTGATCATGTTCCAGCATGCTCACCATTAGACCGTGGGCAGCTTCACCTTGCTCGAAATTCCGTAGGAAAGATCGAACGCAGAAAGTGCAACAACTTCTACCGATATATATACTACGAACTCAGAACTTGGTCAGCTCCCAGTTGGCTTGAAAGCTCAGTTTGTAGAGCATTGCACCGGTGTCGCAGAGGTGATGGGTTCAAAGCCCGTTCAGGCCTAATTTTTTTAGGCTTTTATTTCACAACTGCTTAAGTTGTGTGCGTTACTTCGATGACCAATCATATCTTCATATCATTTTCCGTAGCTGAAATATATGAACTTTCAATTATTCACTTGTATTCTTCACCTTGTACGGGTATATTGAGAGCTCACAACGTGGCCAGCTCCCAGTAGACTTGATAGCTCAGTCAGTAGAACACTGCCAGTCCCGTTCAGGCCTGACTTTTATTTTATTTTTTTTTTTTTTCAGGCTTTAATTTTACAACTGCTTAAGTTTTGTACATAACTGCGATGATCAATCATGCGTGTGAGCATAAAGTACAAAAGTCACGCTAACACGCTCACGACCACTCACTTCTTTTGCTTTCTTTTTAGCCTTCTTTCCACCGATTTTCGAGCAAAATAGAGACTAATAGCAGTCTAATTCCCCACCTGCACTCTAGCTCAAGACGCTAATGGTCCAATTTTTTTTAGCCTGCAGAACTGGACAGGCGGATTAGCGGATTAACCTCCTTCCCAAGGCCTTTAAGGGAAAAGGCTGGGCTCCTGGCCCTGGGAACGAGGTTGATTAGCGGAGCAGAGCACCCAGCAATTCAATTCAAATTCAATTTTTATTTGTTTCCACTTTATATTTAAAAAGTACAGTCAGTATCCGCCCACAAATAGCAAAGGCTAATCACGGTGGGCGGAGCAACACACAGTCCGTGGTTAAAATGTTAATTACTAGGTTACAACAATATACCTTAAATACGATATTAAATTAAGGAACAAAAGAAAAGAAAAACAAGATGACACGAAAACGAAAACAGGAGGATATGAAGTTTAAGAAGGTCTAACAAAAACTATTCAAAAATTTGCAATTTTATACGGAAGAATAAGCGTTTCAACATAATCATCCTCAGCCTCTATTATGATATACGATACACGAGCGTGATATACGAGCGCGAAGCGCGACCACTTGCGCCGAGCGTTAGTGAAAACAAAGTCGCGCTCCGAGCTTGTGTATCGCGTTTCGTGCTCAGGGGCCTGTTTCTCGAAGGTCCCGAAAAGTTTTCGCACCCGGAAAGCCGTTGCAAAATCTCGAACCTTATTATTACATAGCTGCTTTATTCCCATATTCTTAATATGAACAGAAGTTCCCTTCATACAAGAAGTTTCAGGTGTATTCACCTCTCTGTTTTTAGATACAGATTAATTGAAAATGGCTTTTCGGGCCCGAAAAGTTTCCGGGGCTTTCGAGAAACGGGCCCCTGCTCCGCGAATTTCCGCCCGTTCCCGTCAGCAGGCCAAATTTAAACTGACCCCCTCTCCCACCCTATCTACCCGAATCCCGTGCGAGGAATGGGATCGAAGTCTGTTGTCATAGTAACTAAATTAGGTCCCGGCAAAAATTTCCAAGATGGCCTCTCGCAGTGAAAGTCAGGAGAGCGGTGTGAACGAAGATTTGGACGCTGAAAATGTCGTTAAAGTGGACGAACCTGTGGGTAACTTGTCTAAGTACTATGCTCTACCACCGGGTTATTCAGAAACGCCGAAAAAGGGACATCTGATGTTCGATGCGTGTTTTGAAAGTGGAAATCTCGGTAGAGTTGACTACATCACCGAATTCGAGTATGATTTGTTTATTCGTCCGGACACCTGCAATCCTCGCTTCCGAGTTTGGTTTAATTTCACAGTGGAGAACACAGCGCCTTATCAACGTGTCATATTCAACATCGTGAACTTCAGCAAGACGAAAAGCTTGTATCGTGAGGGCATGACTCCACTTGTGAAATCCACCAGTCGAACAAAATGGCAAAGGATTCCAGCTAAGAACTGCTTTTACTATCGCTGCCCTGATCACAGAAAAAACTATGTCCTGTCGTTCGCGTTTGCCTTCGATAATGACACTGATGTTTATCAGTTCGCTTACTGTTTCCCTTACACGTATTCACGTCTGGAAAACTTCCTTGATGGACTGGATAAAAAAAACCTGCAATGTTACAAGCGGGAGTTGCTTTGTTTGACTGTGCAGCAGCGGAGAGTTGAATTGCTAACAATCACTTCACCGGAAAACATGAAAGATGATCTCAAAAGGAGGGTAATTTTTATAACTGCCAGAATTCATCCAGGTAAGACAGTTTTGTTTTATTATGTTATGATGAGTGAACTTGGTTACTTCCACTGCTGTAATGGGAAGATTTTAATTTTGGTCTCAAACCCTTTTTGTTTATAAGTGAAGTGGAGTTGAGGGTTATTGAAAGCTTGAGGGAAACTGAAAAAAAGAGGAAACAATGGCCTGTAGGTTGTGCTTAACAACACAACCTTAGGGCCTGATTACATGGCGAATTTCAGCCCAGCTTCTGAAACAAATCCTCTTAAAATCAAATTGTCGAATACATGGAGAGGGATTCAGCCCGGGGCTCAATTCAGGCCGGCTGAAAATCCTAGCCCAGTTATTTCAAACCAGGCAAGGATTTTCAGCCCTACCAAAAAAGCCCGAAAATCTGAAAAAATCTCATGTAATGATTACATGAGATTACTAATCGAAACGGAATTTCAGCCCGGGCTAAAAAGCAGGAAACAATATGGCTGCTGTGAGTAAGCAGAAGGGATTTCAGTGGAATTAAGGTGATAAAATAGAGAATCTTATTCATTGTCTCTCTAATTTCAAAGCTCAGATGGAGTATGAGAGCATCGACTTCAATGCAGATAAGGTTAAACAGTACGAGGCTGTCAGAAAAGCCATGAACTACAATTTAGGCGAGCTTAAAGATCTCTTCTCTTTCTTTGCAAATATGTCTTTCTAGCTGCGAGATATGTAGCCAAAGACAGGTTTCACTTCAGTTACATCATCTTGTAGGTTGTTACAATCCCAAAAAGTTGAAATTGAGTGCTGCCAAAAGGCCAAACTGCGAGAGAAGCAATGCCCTATTTCCACAATTTGTTTCCTCTGTGCCATTTTGATTCTCCTGAGACTCTTCGCACGCAATTTCATATTTGGCGCTGAGGCTAATATTTCAGCCCGGGCTGAAGTTTGTCATGTAATCGTAACAAACTGTTTCTGATGAAATGAAAGATGAAAGAAGATGAAATTTGCCATGTAATCAGGCCCTTACTCTTACAAACTTTACTCTAAAATATTTCTGATTCCCCAATAAATATCAGGTAAAAAATGTTATGCAGCTAACTTCTAGCTATATCAAAGGACATTGTCTATTCATTGGCTTTAACAGAGCTATTAATTGTAAAGTGAATCCTTGGAGCCGAGACTGGCTCATAGCTGCTGCAGCTTATTCTGGTTTTTGTAGCATCATGAAGCAGCTGGAAGTATTTCTACTTTCCCTGGACAGGATGCTAGTCCATTGCAGGTCACTTCCCCGCAATTTTGTTAGGTTTCCCCAACAATTTTTTGGAGTGGATAGAACAAAAACTGAATCAAACCAGTCCTGTACATGTACAGTGTTTATGTGCCTCACCTGCAAATTTAATATACAGCCTGTAACTGTAACAGTAACTGTACATGTACATCATCTGAACTGCTTAACCAACAGTAGAATAACCAACAGTAGAATAACCAACAGTAGAATAACCAACAGTAGAATAACCAACAGTAGAATAACCAACAGTAGAATAACCAACAGTAGAATAACCAACAGTAGAATAACCAACAGTAGAATAACCAACAGTAGAATAACCAACAGTAGAATAACCAACAGTAGAATAACCAACAGTAGAATAACCAACAGTAGAATAACCAACAGTAGAATAACCAACAGTAGAATAACCAACAGTAGAATAACCAACAGTAGAAACTGTTTTCAAAGAATGACTCTGGAAAGCTGGTGAACTAACTTAGGACAAATGCCTCTTAACAGATGTTAACAACTATCGGCGCCTTACACTGAACAAAGGAGTTATTCAGGATATGAATGTAAACAAAACCAAGAAACGAACCTCAAAATGACTGCATAGATATAATTTAACTAACAATAGGCGGAATTCATACAACTGACTTAGTTTGATTAACAATTTAGATGGATCAAAACTGACATAAGACTGCTGACCAACTTTACACGAGTCTTCCATTATTATTTTTTATTTTTTTTATTTATACAATATTTATTACAACATTTGCTCTAAGAGCTAAAAAAGCTCATCTAGAGAGCTTATATACTGTTTACAATGCATATTACACATGATGATTGAACAAAACATACACCAAGGAAATTAGAAGTTAACAGGAGGCAAACAACTTTTCATGCATTATGGCTTAACTTTTCACACATTAATATGGCTAAACTGACCAATCATTTTCAACAGACCAGACTTATAACGTCATTGTCAGACAAACACTATTCACTTGACTCTGAAAATGACTTCTGCTCAGGTTGCTGAAATGTCAGTCACCAACAACAGTTCTTTTCAGAACTACACTCACCTGGACAATCACACAAGAAGACATAACATTACTGTAACTGTCAAAAGGGGCATAGCAAAAAACAAACTCCAGTTTGTGAACTGTCACTTTGAATATGAATTATACATGACTTTTGTACATGTAGGTTCAGTCTTCTGTGCTGTCTCGAGGTCAGTCTTCAGTTTGTCCCAAGAACAGATCAGGGACCTAAATTTAAAATTTATTGGACATCTTTGCTATTTGCCACATGTTTTGCTAGCATGGTTCACTTTCACTCACTTCTGTTGCAATATAAGTGTTTTTTAAAAACTTTCTTAACCTCTCTAGACAAATAGGTCTGAAATGTTCCTTGAGGGTATGGCTTACAATGTATTTTTGTTATTTCAAAATTAGATTCCTGCACACAAGTCTATTTTACATGCTGTCTATTTGGCATGACTATTTTACTTACTTTCAAGTACTATGCTGCACTGTAGTCTGCTGAGAGTTAGGGAAAATTAGGGAAAAAGAAAAGGAGGGAGGATGGGAAGGGGATACCTGCAATAAAAGCTGCCTTTTTTGCACTTCTGCCCCTTAGTTTGCATAATTAGATAAACTCAAACTATCATATTTATAAGTTTTTGGTTTCGTGATAAAGAGAGCCGAATTGGGCCCGCAACATTCCGCCAAAATAAGCCGTGCACTTTTCTTTGTCTTCCTGAAGGCAAAAATAAATTTTCAAAGGGCACTCTTGCAGTGTCTGATGTAAAACTTGCGCCACAAAATCTGCAGTAGTTGTTGTGGCTGTCTATCTTGGGCTTTCTACCTTGTTTACACAGCTTTGTTCAAGTTGACATACTGATTAAGGATCGGATTTACTGTAGCCACAGCAAGTTCCGAAAATTTTTTCAAGCCTTTGTGGTAAATTCCCACATAATCAGTCATGCAGAAAAACTAAATTTGACTGGACATTGAAATGATAAAAGGGGGGTACGTTTCTAAAGAAATTGCGGTGCTGTGTCAGTGGGAGTATTACAAGATAATTTACAAGATAATATGAACTGGGTTGATAATGTGAATTGGCCACCGTAAAGAGATTCGGAAGCTGACATTTCGAGTGTTAGCCCTTTGTTAGATTGAATCGCTCCGACAAAGAGCTATTGCTTGAAACCTCAGCTTCCGAATCTCTTTACAGTGGCCAATTCACATTATCAACCCAGGTGATAAAACCAAATTACAATAAAATGATAGTTGAGTTTATCTAATTATGCAAACTAAGGGGCAGAAGTGCAAAAAAGGCAGCTTTTATTGCAGGTATCCCCTTCCCATCCTCCCTCCTTTTCTTTTTCCCTAATTTTCCCTAACTCTCAGCAGACTACAGTGCAGCATAGTACTTGAAAGTAAGTAAAATAGTCATGCCAAATAGACAGCATGTAAAATAGACTTGTGTGCAGGAATCTAATTTTGAAATAACAAAAATACATTGTAAGCCATACCCTCAAGGAACATTTCAGACCTATTTGTCTAGAGAGGTTAAGAAAGTTTTTAAAAAACACTTATATTGCAACAGAAGTGAGTGAAAGTGAACCATGCTAGCAAAACATGTGGCAAATAGCAAAGATGTCCAATAAATTTTAAATTTAGGTCCCTGATCTGTTCTTGGGACAAACTGAAGACTGACCTCGAGACAGCACAGAAGACTGAACCTACATGTACAAAAGTCATGTATAATTCATATTCAAAGTGACAGTTCACAAACTGGAGTTTGTTTTTTGCTATGCCCCTTTTGACAGTTACAGTAATGTTATGTCTTCTTGTGTGATTGTCCAGGTGAGTGTAGTTCTGAAAAGAACTGTTGTTGGTGACTGACATTTCAGCAACCTGAGCAGAAGTCATTTTCAGAGTCAAGTGAATAGTGTTTGTCTGACAATGACGTTATAAGTCTGGTCTGTTGAAAATGATTGGTCAGT
Organism: Platygyra sinensis; assembly: GCA_019787425.1. NCBI lineage: Eukaryota > Metazoa > Cnidaria > Anthozoa > Scleractinia > Merulinidae > Platygyra > Platygyra sinensis. The sequence continues at coordinate 11,568 of JAHPZR010036085.1, forward strand.
TTAGCCATATTAATGTGTGAAAAGTTAAGCCATAATGCATGAAAAGTTGTTTGCCTCCTGTTAACTTCTAATTTCCTTGGTGTATGTTTTGTTCAATCATCATGTGTAATATGCATTGTAAACAGTATATAAGCTCTCTAGATGAGCTTTTTTAGCTCTTAGAGCAAATGTTGTAATAAATATTGTATAAATAAAAAAAATAAAAAATAATAATGGAAGACTCGTGTAAAGTTGGTCAGCAGTCTTATGTCAGTTTTGATCCATCTAAATTGTTAATCAAACTAAGTCAGTTGTATGAATTCCGCCTATTGTTAGTTAAATTATATCTATGCAGTCATTTTGAGGTTCGTTTCTTGGTTTTGTTTACATTCATATCCTGAATAACTCCTTTGTTCAGTGTAAGGCGCCGATAGTTGTTAACATCTGTTAAGAGGCATTTGTCCTAAGTTAGTTCACCAGCTTTCCAGAGTCATTCTTTGAAAACAGTTTCTACTGTTGGTTATTCTACTGTTGGTTATTCTACTGTTGGTTATTCTACTGTTGGTTATTCTACTGTTGGTTATTCTACTGTTGGTTATTCTACTGTTGGTTATTCTACTGTTGGTTATTCTACTGTTGGTTATTCTACTGTTGGTTATTCTACTGTTGGTTATTCTACTGTTGGTTATTCTACTGTTGGTTATTCTACTGTTGGTTATTCTACTGTTGGTTATTCTACTGTTGGTTATTCTACTGTTGGTTATTCTACTGTTGGTTAAGCAGTTCAGATGATGTACATGTACAGTTACTGTTACAGTTACAGGCTGTATATTAAATTTGCAGGTGAGGCACATAAACACTGTACATGTACAGGACTGGTTTGATTCAGTTTTTGTTCTATCCACTCCAAAAAATTGTTGGGGAAACCTAACAAAATTGCGGGGAAGTGACCTGCAATGGACTAGCATCCTGTCCAGGGAAAGTAGAAATACTTCCAGCTGCTTCATGATGCTACAAAAACCAGAATAAGCTGCAGCAGCTATGAGCCAGTCTCGGCTCCAAGGATTCACTTTACAATTAATAGCTCTGTTAAAGCCAATGAATAGACAATGTCCTTTGATATAGCTAGAAGTTAGCTGCATAACATTTTTTACCTGATATTTATTGGGGAATCAGAAATATTTTAGAGTAAAGTTTGTAAGAGTAAGGGCCTGATTACATGGCAAATTTCATCTTCTTTCATCTTTCATTTCATCAGAAACAGTTTGTTACGATTACATGACAAACTTCAGCCCGGGCTGAAATATTAGCCTCAGCGCCAAATATGAAATTGCGTGCGAAGAGTCTCAGGAGAATCAAAATGGCACAGAGGAAACAAATTGTGGAAATAGGGCATTGCTTCTCTCGCAGTTTGGCCTTTTGGCAGCACTCAATTTCAACTTTTTGGGATTGTAACAACCTACAAGATGATGTAACTGAAGTGAAACCTGTCTTTGGCTACATATCTCGCAGCTAGAAAGACATATTTGCAAAGAAAGAGAAGAGATCTTTAAGCTCGCCTAAATTGTAGTTCATGGCTTTTCTGACAGCCTCGTACTGTTTAACCTTATCTGCATTGAAGTCGATGCTCTCATACTCCATCTGAGCTTTGAAATTAGAGAGACAATGAATAAGATTCTCTATTTTATCACCTTAATTCCACTGAAATCCCTTCTGCTTACTCACAGCAGCCATATTGTTTCCTGCTTTTTAGCCCGGGCTGAAATTCCGTTTCGATTAGTAATCTCATGTAATCATTACATGAGATTTTTTCAGATTTTCGGGCTTTTTTGGTAGGGCTGAAAATCCTTGCCTGGTTTGAAATAACTGGGCTAGGATTTTCAGCCGGCCTGAATTGAGCCCCGGGCTGAATCCCTCTCCATGTATTCGACAATTTGATTTTAAGAGGATTTGTTTCAGAAGCTGGGCTGAAATTCGCCATGTAATCAGGCCCTAAGGTTGTGTTGTTAAGCACAACCTACAGGCCATTGTTTCCTCTTTTTTTCAGTTTCCCTCAAGCTTTCAATAACCCTCAACTCCACTTCACTTATAAACAAAAAGGGTTTGAGACCAAAATTAAAATCTTCCCATTACAGCAGTGGAAGTAACCAAGTTCACTCATCATAACATAATAAAACAAAACTGTCTTACCTGGATGAATTCTGGCAGTTATAAAAATTACCCTCCTTTTGAGATCATCTTTCATGTTTTCCGGTGAAGTGATTGTTAGCAATTCAACTCTCCGCTGCTGCACAGTCAAACAAAGCAACTCCCGCTTGTAACATTGCAGGTTTTTTTTATCCAGTCCATCAAGGAAGTTTTCCAGACGTGAATACGTGTAAGGGAAACAGTAAGCGAACTGATAAACATCAGTGTCATTATCGAAGGCAAACGCGAACGACAGGACATAGTTTTTTCTGTGATCAGGGCAGCGATAGTAAAAGCAGTTCTTAGCTGGAATCCTTTGCCATTTTGTTCGACTGGTGGATTTCACAAGTGGAGTCATGCCCTCACGATACAAGCTTTTCGTCTTGCTGAAGTTCACGATGTTGAATATGACACGTTGATAAGGCGCTGTGTTCTCCACTGTGAAATTAAACCAAACTCGGAAGCGAGGATTGCAGGTGTCCGGACGAATAAACAAATCATACTCGAATTCGGTGATGTAGTCAACTCTACCGAGATTTCCACTTTCAAAACACGCATCGAACATCAGATGTCCCTTTTTCGGCGTTTCTGAATAACCCGGTGGTAGAGCATAGTACTTAGACAAGTTACCCACAGGTTCGTCCACTTTAACGACATTTTCAGCGTCCAAATCTTCGTTCACACCGCTCTCCTGACTTTCACTGCGAGAGGCCATCTTGGAAATTTTTGCCGGGACCTAATTTAGTTACTATGACAACAGACTTCGATCCCATTCCTCGCACGGGATTCGGGTAGATAGGGTGGGAGAGGGGGTCAGTTTAAATTTGGCCTGCTGACGGGAACGGGCGGAAATTCGCGGAGCAGGGGCCCGTTTCTCGAAAGCCCCGGAAACTTTTCGGGCCCGAAAAGCCATTTTCAATTAATCTGTATCTAAAAACAGAGAGGTGAATACACCTGAAACTTCTTGTATGAAGGGAACTTCTGTTCATATTAAGAATATGGGAATAAAGCAGCTATGTAATAATAAGGTTCGAGATTTTGCAACGGCTTTCCGGGTGCGAAAACTTTTCGGGACCTTCGAGAAACAGGCCCCTGAGCACGAAACGCGATACACAAGCTCGGAGCGCGACTTTGTTTTCACTAACGCTCGGCGCAAGTGGTCGCGCTTCGCGCTCGTATATCACGCTCGTGTATCGTATATCATAATAGAGGCTGAGGATGATTATGTTGAAACGCTTATTCTTCCGTATAAAATTGCAAATTTTTGAATAGTTTTTGTTAGACCTTCTTAAACTTCATATCCTCCTGTTTTCGTTTTCGTGTCATCTTGTTTTTCTTTTCTTTTGTTCCTTAATTTAATATCGTATTTAAGGTATATTGTTGTAACCTAGTAATTAACATTTTAACCACGGACTGTGTGTTGCTCCGCCCACCGTGATTAGCCTTTGCTATTTGTGGGCGGATACTGACTGTACTTTTTAAATATAAAGTGGAAACAAATAAAAATTGAATTTGAATTGAATTGCTGGGTGCTCTGCTCCGCTAATCAACCTCGTTCCCAGGGCCAGGAGCCCAGCCTTTTCCCTTAAAGGCCTTGGGAAGGAGGTTAATCCGCTAATCCGCCTGTCCAGTTCTGCAGGCTAAAAAAAATTGGACCATTAGCGTCTTGAGCTAGAGTGCAGGTGGGGAATTAGACTGCTATTAGTCTCTATTTTGCTCGAAAATCGGTGGAAAGAAGGCTAAAAAGAAAGCAAAAGAAGTGAGTGGTCGTGAGCGTGTTAGCGTGACTTTTGTACTTTATGCTCACACGCATGATTGATCATCGCAGTTATGTACAAAACTTAAGCAGTTGTAAAATTAAAGCCTGAAAAAAAAAAAAAATAAAATAAAAGTCAGGCCTGAACGGGACTGGCAGTGTTCTACTGACTGAGCTATCAAGTCTACTGGGAGCTGGCCACGTTGTGAGCTCTCAATATACCCGTACAAGGTGAAGAATACAAGTGAATAATTGAAAGTTCATATATTTCAGCTACGGAAAATGATATGAAGATATGATTGGTCATCGAAGTAACGCACACAACTTAAGCAGTTGTGAAATAAAAGCCTAAAAAAATTAGGCCTGAACGGGCTTTGAACCCATCACCTCTGCGACACCGGTGCAATGCTCTACAAACTGAGCTTTCAAGCCAACTGGGAGCTGACCAAGTTCTGAGTTCGTAGTATATATATCGGTAGAAGTTGTTGCACTTTCTGCGTTCGATCTTTCCTACGGAATTTCGAGCAAGGTGAAGCTGCCCACGGTCTAATGGTGAGCATGCTGGAACATGATCAGTTATTCTTGTAGTCAAGACAAATTCTGTTCTTATTATTATATCCCTAAGTTAGTACGCGCCCAGTGATTGGTCATTTTAGCGGTCCGTACTCTCCTGCACGGAACGCAAAAACTTAAAGTTTTTTTGTTGCCAAACTGTTGCGTGATTAATCGCCAAATTTTGTCAAATTATATAAAAGTTTAAAACTTTCTTTTACTCTCAATTGTGTAATAAAGCGTGAAACGACTAAAAAACGATTTCAAATTGACTCGTTTTGCTTTCGACCTGCTTCAGAAATTTGAAGCCGTTCCTCATGAATGGAAATCGTTGCCGAACCCTTCAGACACACAATAGAGATATAATAAATATCTTACTAACCTCGTCTTCTCGATCCGTACTGTAAGTTACGGATCCTGGTTTTTTTCTCCTACGATTTATGGCCCTAAATCGAAGGGGATTAAACTTGGTCCGTAACTTACAGTACGGACCTCGAACTCGGTTAGTAAGAAGTATTAAAAATACTGTATGTTGGGAAGCCAAAATAGATCTTTACGGTTTCTGAAACCATCTTGCTTAGGGGCAAACACAGTAAAAACTGCCGCTAGAATGTCTGAGAAACTGTTAAAAGTTTGATGCCCAATACTGTTGAGCGATTTACTTAATTCTTGTGTATTTTATGAGTTACAACTGAAAGATGACAGCAAGAGGTTTTTTCGGCGTCAAATTTGAAGAAAATAGATTCGTTGTGAGGCGAGAAAATGTACAATTATTTTTCAATTCCCACGCAAATTGAGACTCGGTTTTACAGACAAATGTATGAAAAAGTGAAAACTGCTTAGTTGTGGCTTTTCTAGCAAGACTATTTCCTTCAAATGCGATTAGTAAGTTCTTTTTTCTTATAGTATCTTTTTTCATTCTTAGATGCTTCAGAACTCGAACTTTCTGCTAGTTGTTTCAGAGAGTTTGCTTTTTTTCAGTCAGTTTTCGGGCGAACATGCCCCTGGACCCCCTACCGTAAGTTGGCTTGGCCCTTCGGGCCCCAGACTCACGCTAACTATTATGTTTTATTGGATGCCTGTGAAACTTCTACTAAGAACCCTGATCAGATATTGGGATCCAGACTTGCCAAAGACACAGACTACACCATGACAGCTTCATCACACTGAAATTACATCATACTAAGAAATATTACTTTCATGACCTTTAAAAGCACTAAATGTTCACGTCGAAAGGCATTAATTATAAATGACTGAATCACACTTAATCTCGCGTCAGAAGTTAGAATACGCACTGAGGCTCCGCTAGAGCCTCTCGAGATCTAAATTTTTTTTAATAAATACATTGGTAAGGTGATTTTAATAGGGGCGGCAGTCTGGTTATTTGAAGTACCGCTTGGGACGTTGGGGACTCCGGACATGTCGAAATTGTTCCCTACGTGGTGTTAAAGAACGCCGACAGTCTCCATTCCAAACCTGTATTCGATTTCCCTTACATATTATTTTAGAGCAGCCTTCCTTGTAAATGACTTCCCCAGGGAGGTAAAATTTGTCTCCGGGGATATTGCATCCTACTGTGGCGGAAGGAGGAGAGGGTCTTGCTTGGGTAAGTATATCGAGGAGTAGAATCGCCAGTCCGACATAGAACGTAGTGGAGAGGAATGCCATGATCTGAACTGAGAGAAAATCACAAGAAAATCTGAGTATCAAGGTTCGCATTGTTGCCGGCTAACCCTAGAAATGTATTTTTCGGTCGATGAGTTTCGGGAACCTTGGCAGTGCTTACATATAGGGAACACTTTTCAGGAACTAACAAATCCATCATTAACCTGCGCGTATTCTTAGTTTACGATCGTGCACGATTCTAATTCTTAGCCACGTATGACCTGATTGGTGTTTTGAGAAGATAGATTTCTACATAAGCTATGATTAGTTTTATAGCATTAATTCAGCTCACCTGTTCTCTTACTTCTTCCTTTGTATTTCACAGTCGATGGAGTATATTCTCTTATAAACTGGGGTGTTCAGCTTTTCTTAAACTGCTTCATATTGGCCAGTAAAGTAAACAGATGTAAACGAGTCACACATGCATGATGTCTTGGACACCTCACCTTCTTGGCAAAAATTTTGTAATATCAATGATGAATGGGGCTTTCGTGTAGTGTGTACTTTTATTGGCAAACAACATCGTTGAATAGCTTGAGGTGCTATCGAAAATCGAGTCTTCAGATGGTTTTTTGGATGTTCAGTTCCGCGATAGACACATTGGCTTAATGTAATATCCAAAAATAAACGAAAAGGACTTTGAATTTGCGCTGTGAGCATCAGATAGAAATCATAGAAATCGCCGGTTGTGTAACACTTTCCACACGTTTGGTTTAAAAATATATTTAAACTGTCTTGTTTAGAGTTTAAGCAGTATGAAACCGCTAAGCGCAGCATTTAAACCATGATTTATATTGAATTCCTTGGTTGATTTGGGCATGAACTGCCTCAGTTTCACACTATATACACTATATTGAAATTTTTACGAGCTTTTGCTGAACGTTAATTAATCCGTTGTAGAGGCCATGGACACAAAAACAAACATAAGATGTAATAAACATGATAGATGCATGTAAACTTGCGGAATCACTTATAACACAAAGTTTCTGGCGTAATACTAGTGAACCAAGTGTCAAGGTTAGAAATGACTGAGATTCGTTTCGAAATGGAAAGACGATGTGAAAATTTGGCTGGGAGTTATGTCTTATTTATATTCGCAAATAACACTTCAAAAAAGCGGACAGTAATTAAATCATTTTATTTCTGAAAAGTGTTATATAACATAAATAACGTAGTGACAATAATCATTCACACTTGTTTTTTTTTTCTAGCTTTGCTCAAACTCACTGAAGACCGCACCGTCTTACAGTCAAGTTGTGGCTGAAAAAATAGTAGTTAATTGTCCTTTCTTGCATTGCATTCAGGGCTCAGTAGAAGAAACCATACTTTCCCTCTGTTTTTTGTTTCTTTATTTTATAGCAAAAATGTTCTTTGTCTCAGCTTGGTTACGTTCTATCTTAGCATACAAAAGTCTGCCCCATCCAAGTCTCAATGTTCATGGAAAACGCTTTTATACCTTATAATACACATGAAAAAATTACCCGATTCTGATTGGCTGAGAGTAGTGCAGTTCAAGTGTAACACCAGTGCAAAATACAAATCGTAATTCTGGATTATGATTTACAGACAGACAATGGGAAATTTTGTAGGCCAATCATCTCATATAAAGCAATAACAAAAATGTTATACAAAAACTCTCAAAAAATTTTTCTCGAATGCGAAAAAAATGGCTACAAAACACATCTTACGGCACTTTTTATGCGCGAATTTTTTCAGGTTGGTATTATTAATAAGTAATCATACGGTTTTTTTCTCGTTCAATTTGGAATTAATTTGCACTCGTGACTGAGTTTTTCAAAGAGCTGAAATTGCACTCGCCGAAGCGGCTCGTGCAATTTCAGCTTTTTGAAAAACTCACTCGTGCAAAATTCCAAATTGAACTCGAAACCGTATGATTACCTATACAGAGTGCATTTAATTTCAATATAAATGACCAAGTATGGTGTTGAGTATAAATATACTAACGTTCTATCGCGAATGCCGTGACTACTTTACTTTCTACTTTTGTTGTTTCTTCGTTTTATATTTTCCATTTATAAATATATTTACAAAGTATCAATGTATTAGGAAAGGAAGCCTAAGGAAGCCAATTGCCTGTTGTGGTGTTGTAGATAGTGAGTAACATAGCACTGCGCGCTTGATAACGAAACGATCGCCACTTTTTTACGTTTTTAAAATGTCCGTGAAGAGGGTTTAGATGAAGTTTTGGACGACTAGTAGATTTATTTTAAACAATTAGACAATTCTTCTTGAGATTTCTATTGCTTAGCTTTTCTGTATCCTAACGTAGAAAG